>JAHMML010000014.1:698194-717624 GCA_020341155.1 Eciton burchellii
GAGAGAGAGAGAGAGAAAGAGGACGAGAGAGAATGTTGAGATGATGAGAGAATGAGATGCATACCTACATTTGAGACAGATATACATTAAAAAAAGGAAAAAAAAAGGAAAAAAAAAAAGAAAAAGAAAACTAAGTAAATCACTCATGTTGAACAAGATGTAATACATTTCACATGGAACTATTGGGTCTGTCCGAGTCACGCGAGTCAACCAAAAGACAAATGGATGGACAACGAAGGACGCTAGATAGATTCGCGCTGACCCGACGAAACAGGTGCGAGATTATTACACGGTCACGGAGAAGACCCTCTAGTGCTACAGCTAAATATGGCGCGAGGTACAAAGAGCACGCTCGTCGTTCTGGCTTCGCTGGTAATTGCTTGCACGCGCGTGCCAGGTTTTCGTAGTCCGAAGAATTGTTCCAGTGCTCGAGAGAACTGTCGCCGAGGAAGGGGATATCGTCGGAGGTTCTAGTATCATTAACCATACGAACGATGCCACCACGTGAAAATGATGCTGATTGAGAGGCAATGCTTCCTACTTCGCATCTAATATCACTGCGCGACTTTTTCGTGATGACTGGTGCTGCTGTTAAATTCTGGACGGGACATACTTTGTGGACGTCACTCGAAGATGGAACGAAGGAATGAGATTAGGGATGAGAAGGGAAACAGAAGATAGATCGATAGTGCCGCTGCGTGACTAAGCGTGATTAGGCACGAGTATCAGGCCTAAAGAAACGTGGTACAATGCGAGAAGGTAGGAATAATATGAAAAGAGGAACGGACGGATGAGAGAAGAACGGAGAGTCCGGAAGAGCAGCGGAAAAGGACGTACACTCGACGCAAACGGAATGCTGATGCGTGATAGAAGATTGTGGAATCACGTGCGTTATTACGTATGCTGAATGCGAATTACTACACTTACGCGACTTCTTACTATTAGTGGCGTGTTATTGTAGACGTCCTTGCGTTTTTAATTCCAAATTTCATAATAGGCTTTCGTCGATCAACGCGCCCAATATCGGTACGCTAAGATCGGCGCGCGCGCACACAAGACACAAACACATACACACACACACACACACGCACACCGCCCTCCATTGAGAAGAGCTTTAGGTAAAAAACAAGAGGAAAAGGACTCGTAGAAAAGCAAGCGAAGCAAAAAACCGAAGCGAAAGAGCAAACCAAAAACAAGAACGCTCAATATAGCAGGAGAAATGTTAAAAAAATTCTTAGGCATCTCGCGCGTGACACCGGAATACTTCATACGGAAATCTAATTAATTGTTAATTGTAACGAAGGGCTTGTGTGGTACGACAGGTATCGATCGCACGGTCTATAGTTATACGTCACGATAAAGTAATTAAAATAATGGAAAAGTTATCATAAATAACTATAAACGAAATAAAAAAAAATTAATAAAATGTAATTAAATAAAGCCGCATTCGCAGTATTCATTGTTATTAATAAACGATATATACGTTCGGTTTTGAATCTTAATTCGAGTAGCTATCAAGAGGAAAACAGCAAAAAGCGTACCGCGTAGTTTCAGTAGTTGCGACTCTTGGCGCGATAATATCACGTTAACGTACGCGACATATACGCGGGGAGGCCAGACGAAAGAACACGAGAAGACAAAGAAAAGGATCGTTTGGTACCAGCGAAGAGCGCGTGACTTGATTCATCGTCCCATCGAGATCGAACAGCACGAAAATGGGAAGGATGGAGCGAGCGGCGAAGATGCGCGCGAACAGTATAGATAATATAATTACTAACTAAATCACTACCAATTGACAAGTATGTGTACGAACTAATGAATGATACGTTATTTAATTATGCGTGCAGACCGAGTGGGTGTTCGCGGCCTGGTTGCCAGCGAACTAGAAGAACGAGGGAAAGAAGACCTGCCGCACACCATCCGAAGAAATAAATGAATTATGGAGCGTTATTAATTAACAATAGAAGGGCGAAACGATAATAAAAGAAAAAGGAGAGATAACGAGAAGGGATAACGAGGTGGCGAATATCGAATACGTCGTCGAAAAAATGCACTATGCCGGATATAGAGTGAAAGAGAGAGAGAGAGAGAGAGAGAGAGAGAGAAAAGTAGAGAAAACGTATGGAAGAGGAAAAAAACGTTCTTACTTAGGTAAAAGCTAAATGAAGAATATATAAAAAATTCATTCTCTTAGTTTTTCATAGATTTAAAACGCCAGCGGGATAGCTCGCTATAAATCATTGACCCCCCGCAACGCGGAACGCCCTGTTTAGAGCAGCAGCTTGCGATCTCTGTCAGTCAACCGGTAAGCGCGCTGTCTGTGCGTATGTGTATAGCGCGTGTCTACATGTGTGTGTGTGTGCGCGCGTGTGCGTGTGTATGATGTGTACATGATGCGCGCGACACGTGGTCGCGCAATACGTATTGTGCGTGCGCGGTGTTGAAAACAACGGTGACTTAAAATGCCTGCCACGCTACTCCTTATCGGGCCGGGACAATTCTAGATTTCTTATCGACGCGATCTCGATCGACGACCGAAAACATTAACAATATCCTTTCCGCTCGTCTCTCGTAAATTTGGCACGCTCGTTGCCCGCATTCGCCGCGAATGTGCTTGCTTACGTGCCCGTCAGCGAGGAGGTCTGCAAGACGAAATGGCAATATCTGAGCGAACGAGGGGACTTTCTTCTAACGATGATGATCTTCTTAGACGATTAAGAGCTGCAAGAGTTGTGTTTTCTGTTGTTTCTTTTTCTTTTTCTCTTTTTTTTTCCCCCACTTTTTTTTAGAGATATATGATGGATGTTAGGAGAAGTGCACTGGCTTGCAAAACGTAGTATTAATAATTGACATCGCAAAGAAAATAACTTCGTTGTGGGATATCGTTCGTTTTTTAGCTATCGATCTGCCATTAAGAGAACTATGGGATTTAGGCGATTAATTAAAAACATTTCACGGCGGGGTGAGATCGTGACGGACGCGAAGGTGGCGCTCGATGAGTGAAAACGTGTGACGCTCGCTCGGCGGCCCAGGTCCCAAAACTACCCTAAGTGTTCAATAATCGAGATGTTTCCAGGGTGTCCCGCATCAAACGCAAAACATTCTTCCGTCACCGATTTCTTCCATCCGATGCCGCCATCTCGGATTTCGCCGCGCGGAAGAAAGATTTCGCGCGTTGCTTCGACCCCTCGCGACTGATTTTCTTTGTTGCGCGCGCGAAGGGTTGCATTAATTGCGCGAACACGAGCTTCTGCGCGAGAGATGTGCAAGAGACGTCGCTCAGATCGTTAGTCCATTATTCGGGATACAAAAGGAAACGACGAAGCAGGTCTCCCTCGGATCGCGATCACGAGAAGGACGCATCGGATGGTCGACGCGAAGGTGACACGCGAAACCGAATCAGCAGCTGAGAATTCGCGATATTCCAAAAGCATCATCTATCCGCATTCGGCCAGCGGTACAGTCAGGCGGGCTCTAATCGCAATTTGGACAGTTTATTCGAACAGTTTCCACGACGTCTTCATGCGATCGCGATCAACCAAATTCTTCTCCTTCGTCTGTGTTATTAGATAGAAGCGTAATTAGAGGGAGAAACAGCATAATCAGCTGGGATTCGACCGTGGAGCTCGATTTTTCACGATCCGTCACGACGCAACGGTGCGGCTTTTCACCGGCCGCGGAGAGGGATATCGATCGCTCCTGTCACAACGAAATATACGCGGGGATCCGCTATATCCGTGCGCGACTGTTATTTTCTCAATGGCTCGCCGTGCTTCAGGATCGAATGCGAGTAGAAACGTGTATGAGATGAGAGGAAAGAGAGCGCGTGCGAAAGCATGGTAAAAAGCTGAGTAGGCTGAGAAGAGAAGCGACAAGTGGGATAGATTCTCGCGCGAGTGCATGCGTGAGAAGGATGGGGGAGGCGGGGGGGGGAGAGTTGAGGGAAAGAAGCAGAGAGATTAAGTGGATATCCCTTGTGGAAGCCGAGGAGAGGAGGATCCGCGATGTTGTCGACAGGGTGTTCCGTGCCCGGGGGGCCGTAGCAACCCAAAAAGAAAAAAAAAAAAAAATGCTTTGCCGTCGTGCGCCGCCTCTTTACTTTAGGCTAATAATTTAAAATATTATTAATAATATAATAGTAATAATAAATAAAATAATAATGATAAAATAATAATAATAATAATAATAATAATAATACATGTTACAATAAGATATTATTAGATGTAATTATTATATATGGTTTAGTCTAGATCGTGTTGTTGAAGAAAAAAAAACAAAGTACGTATAAGCGAACAAAAAAAAAAGATTGAGGGCAGGATTTAAGGGGGAGAAGAGAAAGGAGGATAGGAAGAGTGTATAGTGATATACGGCTGGCACAGCTCCGAGGAAAAATGGGGATTGCCAGAGAGGATGCACGCCAGGCGGGGAGGAAAGTCTCGGTCTAAGACCGTACGATCCTTGTGCGGTGGACTGAGCGGGATAATACCGGTGTTTATATGCTTATATATACTCGCGCGCGGCCATCGAGAGCACAGGCTTACGCACGGAATGCGGGACAATGTTGTGCGCTTTTCCGTTTATCGTTTACACGCGTGATTTCAAGAAGAGAGAGAAGGAGTGTGCGTGAAATCGAGTACGTGTGTGAGAAAGAGGAGAGAGAGAGAGAGAGAGAGAATGAGACACAGTAATAATATCCTGATTCCATGTGCACGTGTTCCTCCGCTTTTTCGTTTCCGCCTTTGCGGAAACGCGAGCGCGGCAACGCCGCGATGCTCCGCGCGTCTCCCTCGTCCTCACGAGGACGGGAAAAACGGAGCATCGGGAAAGGCGATTTTATTCGTTACGTGCGTAGAAATCGTCGCGAATCTCTACTTTCTTGTTGTCATTTTCTTTTCTTCTTCTTCTTCTTCTTCTTCTTCTTCTTTAATCGCTCAATATGCGTAATGTCGTCGACGAGTCCCGTAGTGGCGCGCCCGCTCAGTCCGCCGCATACCGCGTCTCGTCGGAATCACCGAACGATTAAGTAGAAAAGGACGGGAAATCCTTAGGAGAAAAGAAAGAAAAAAGAAAAAAAAACGGGGGAAGGAAGAAGCGGACGATGTTTTATTAATATTGTACATATTTTAAATAATTGAAGACGGACAAAACAGATCGTGCGCACGAACGACGGCGAACCCCCGGACCGGACGGGCGCTCCCCTCTCTCCCAAAAAGGGGGACCGCCCTTTCGTCGCGGGTCTACCGAACACCCTTTTTTCTTTCTGTTCTTTCGTTTTCTTTTTTTCTTTTTCTTTTTGTTTCTCTTTTGTTTTCCCACCATTTTTGCGTGCGTGATGAGAACACACATTTCGAAATCGATGCCACCCACACTCCCCCTCCCCCCCCCTTCCATACATACACACACATGCGACACGCACTCCGACATACACCGCGCATAGAAAAAGAGAGAGAGAGAGAGAGACACGAGTTATATACAGCTCGGGGATAATAACGCTAACGGAGATTACGCAGTGGCTGTCTGTATCTTCTGATTGGCGATTCTTTTTCGCAATTCAAATTATTCTATCGTATAAGTTCTGTTTTTACACGCGACAAATACACAAACGCTCACGTATGCACACACACACACACACATTCGTACACATGTGGATTATGTCGCAATCTGATACGAACACAACCCAAGTGTCATTACTTTTGATGTTAAATAAAAAATACATAATTAATAAAACGATCATCCATTTTCCGTTCGCCTTTCCCCTTCTACGGAAAATTCTCTTCAGGAAATTCTTAAACTTATCGGGAAAATATGCCCCGTGAGAGTTTTTCACTAACGAAGCGAAGCAAGCCGCGATTCTAATATCGCAGCCAATTTCACGATATTAGGAAAACGATTCGGCAATGATAGCGCTAAAAAATTCAAATCTGCAGCGCGAATTTCGAAATATGTCTGCTTGTTCCATGCGTTCTGCGTTGCTTCGATTGGCTGTGTTGAATCCTATGCTTTCGCGCTGAAAACATCGTTGCTATCTTCAAACTCTGAGCGAGCGATAAAGATAGAATGACGCTTCGTAAGCGCGCAGCTCAGACGCAGTCATCAGGTTAGTTCTATTCGACTGTAATTGCTGCACCAATTCTTGATTTTGATCTCTCTTCTTGCTCCCTCCAACGATCATTTTTATTTCGATTTCGTTTTAATGCAGTTCAGTACTGGTGCAAGAAGAATAAACCTGTTCTTGACTGAAAAGATGCATCATTCTGCAGATGGCGCCAGTGTTCACTTTTAGTCCAATATAATGTCGTTCATTAAACCTAGATAGCGCTGCCGATCTGTTGATATCTGTATTTAAAAATTTAACGTGCGACGGTGAATGAGAAATGCCTTGATAATTTGAAGCTTTTACGTCAAGTTGTAAACATGGCACAGGCAATCGAGAAAAGTATGAAAGAAATATTCCACAAGGCGCAGTTTAACAAAACCGACCATCCACAGTACATAAAGAAGCTTATGAAGTTGTACGAGAAGGTGAATTCCAGTTACATAGTGCTTAATTGTGCATTTTCAAACGAGCTGCCCTGAGATTTATAATTATTATACAAGCAGTTTGACTATTTCGACTATTTCTATACTTTGTTTACCATTTTACTATACTACTTTGTACTCGTAATAGCTTTTTTTATTTATCTATTTTATATATCTGCGTTCAATTACATTTATATTGCTAAAATATATCTTGATAAATGACAAATGTATACATAGAAACTCCTTTATTTTTATAGACTAATTTAGAAACGTTCTGGAAACACTTTATCTATTGTCTGAAAGTACCGCTGACAGTGCAGCAGCAACATCCATACGTTATAAATACCTTAGAATTCTGTGCCAAATTCTCCGTGAGTTTTTATTCATCTTCAGAAAATGAAAATGTGGAATCAATGTCACCATTCCTCACCCGATTGTTTGAATTTCTCTTATCGAATCACAACGCTAAAGATAAGATAGTAAGGTTCCGCATATGCCATTTTCTAAATATGCTGTTAAACTCTATGGGCGAACATGCTTTCATCGACGACAATCTGTGCGATCAAATTACAGTGAATATGATGGAGCGATTATTGGATAAATCGCCTAAAGTCAGAGCACAAGCTGTGTTTGCCTTGCATAGACTGCAAGATCCATCGGACGAACAATGTGTCATAATAAAAATGTATCTGTTTCACGTGTCTAAAGATCCACAGGCTGAAGTTCGCAAAGCTGTCCTTGCTACTATGGGTAAAAATCAAAAAACCTTACAAGCAGCAATAAAAAGAACACGTGATATCGATGAATCAGTACGTAAAATGGCATTTGAATTTATTAGCAAAGTTACAGTACGTTCGTTAAGTATCGAACAAAGAGAACGTTTAATAAAGGATGGCCTTAAAAATAGATCTGAGATTGTTAGGACATATGTGAGTAATGTTTTAATGCCAACATGGTTACGATATTACAAGGGAGAATATATAAGCCTCATACATGCTTTGGATGCTGGAATAGGGACGGAAGCTGCGACTTTAGCCTTACAGACATTATTCAAGTAAATACTTCTCAGGGACAAACAAATGTCTAAAAGATGATAGATCCTTTAGATTATAACATCAAATGTTATTTTCGCAGGAATGCCGACATAAAAACTTTATTGGAGCAAACCACAGTGGATAGTGACACAAAATTGATACCGTTGGAAAAATTATCAAATGAGAATGTCCTCTATTGGAAATGCGTGATACAGCATCTCCAACAACTTTCGTATACAGAACAATTAGAATTAATTATTCCGGAATTATCGAGATTTTGTAAATATATATCTGAATACATTAGCCTTATATCTTCTAAGCCATACGAAACATGGGAACAAGAATGTCACAAATTTATCCTGTTACAACTTTTCGAGATATCTAAAACGTATGATCTGTCGGACGAAGTAGGAAGAAAGAACCTGAATGATATAATAATAGACACTCTGATGAGTGATCACAGTTCAGATAAAATAATCGAATGTACAGTGAGCTATCTGGTAAAAGTGATACCGGATGCCAATAATATGTTGAACACTGTAGCTAATGTTATCAGCGAGATCAGGCTACCTTCAAATGTAGGTCAAACACAGAAAGAAAATGTTACTCAAGAAAATACTGTGGAACAACAGCGTGAGAATAACGTGCAAGTGAGCATCGACGTAGAAACCTAGCACTATTGAATATACATAAATAAATTCTTCTAACTGCTTTCCCTTTTTTCCTAAATTTCTCTATCTCTAGAAAGCAAGACTGAAAGTCGAGATGTTAGAAATCGAGGAGGAATTGTACGATGCAGTCAAGGAGGAAAATTTTTTGCGAGCTGACAGTCTGAAGGAAAAGATCAAGACTTTGAAGGAGAGGATAAATCAGTTATCTGAAATCCCAGCGGAGATTGTAATTGCTGATGATATACGCGAAGAAAAAAACGATGCCGCAACTATGATCAAGTGCCTGAATATTTTGTATACTGCAATGCAGATCCAAACAAATCCTACTTTAACACCCACACTTAGAAGTTTGATGTCCATTGTTTTGGATAGTCTCGACGTAAGTATATATCAGATTTTTATTGTATGTGTATGTAATTGAAAAATTTTATGACATACCTTTCATTTTTTATGCCATCATATATTGTTACATATAGTTTAATCTGATTATTATTCATGATTATTATTCATGTGCTTAATATTTTAGCATCCCGATGATAACGTGCATATATTGGCGTTAAAAACATTGGGTCTTTATTGTATCTTCAATAAAGAATTGGCTAAGAAACATATAATGATATTTTTCTATCAATTCTCTCTGGAGCAAGAAAATCAAGAGATATGGATAGTCGCCTTAAAAGGAATATTTGATCTCCTGCTTATTTATGGCTTAGATTATTTTGAAATTTTACAAAGTCCGGAGAACAGCTCCGAAATAGAGAACAAATCCGAAAAGAATCGCACGCTCTACACACACGACGACAGCATCATTTCTATAAATAAAGAAATGAACGAGAAGAGCTCTTGCAATTTCGTAAAGATCTTGACAGGTTTGCTGGATAATCCGGTAAGTAATCAATGCCATTGTTGCAATGACGGATGATCAATGAGTTGGATACTTGAGTAAAATTTCTGTACGATAATCGAAAATTACAGAATCAAGATCTGCGGACCATTGCTGCAGAAGGACTTTGTAAATTGTTGCTCAATGGGCGGATTAGTAGCGGTAATCTAATATCGCGCTTGATAATTCTGTGCTACAATCCAGTCAACGCCGATGATCTTTATCTTCGTCAATGCTTGAGCGCTTTCTTCAACTATTTCGTAACATGCGTACCAGACGCACACGAAATGCTCGAAAGCGCGTATCTGCCGACGTTGCAAGTTCTTTGCAACGCACCGAACGTTAGTCCTCTACAAGAGATCGACATATATCATGTATCTAAATTTATATTGAATCTAACTAGACGAGGGCTTCAGAAGCCCGATGGACAAACATTTTACACGCATAACAATCTCGCATTTGCTATACTGGCCGAGATTCTAAATCCGGAGAGCAAGATAGATCAAGAGACTCTTATCAGATCGTTGACGAATTTACATATTCAAATCGAGGATGAGCCGTCGAAACAAAATCTGCAAGAAGCCATCGAGAATGTCACGAAAATGGTATGTTTTTGTTTATACTCTTCGAATTATTTGTATAAAATCGAGAGTTGCCATCAACATTAGGATTACTACATTGCCTTGTCGTTTCGTTTGAATTTTGTTGCCTATTAAGCATATTATGATTTGTAATCTGATATTTGGCAGATAACAAATTCTGATAAACGACTGCTGAAGTATGTTCAACAATTCAAGAAAAGACTAACTTGCGAGGCAATGGATGTTGAAGCAGAAAAGGAAGGGGAAAGTGAGAGCGAACATTGAACTGTACGCGGTTTGCGTATCCGTGTATTTTAAATCTTTGATCATAGAACTCTAATTATTTGTACTGTAGATTAGAATTTTTCTTTTTTTATATCATTTGTATTTTTTAAATAAACATCTAATATATGATGTTCACTTTAATTTCTTTATACTTTACATTCCTCTTTGAACATTATTGAGCAATGTGGCACTGTAATCAATCTTTGTCGGACAAAGATTATATAGTTATATTATATAGTTATATAGTTCATATAAAATTATAGTAGTTATAGTTATAGCTATAGTTATTTAATTATTTATTTGCTATATTAGGTACAAATTAATTTCTTCTTTTTTATTTCATTTCATTTCATTAATTCAAAACCGTCATTCCGCCGCAGTCAGCTGCCCGACAAATAGCTTAAGTTTATAGAGAAAATAATAGAGACTATTTTACTGATTAAAATCTTTCTTGTATCTTTATAAACAAATCTTGAATTTTACAGAAAAGCAAAAAATCGATACATGTGATAAAGGAGAGGCATGTGATAACGTGTGCTATAAATGGAACTTGGCCAGATGGCGTGCGAGTTTGTTTATGGTTACTCAAAAACGATCGATGCGTTTTTTGAGCAGGAGAATAATTTATTCGATAATAATTTTGTTCGAGCAAAACCGAGGAGAAACTCATCGTTGATATGGAGAAGCTGGAGAAGCCGCAGATAATCTGTCACATTGAAAAATCAGTGGATTTTTCGTTGTTCGACGCCAAATGGATACCGTGCAGCGCAAAGTTTGTGGTTATGGGTTCCCGGCCTCGTGGTACTGGCATCATACAGATCTACGAAGTGTCCAGCGGTGAATTGAAGCTTGTCAAAAACATAGAGAGATCTAATCAAATGAAATGCGGAACATTCAAAGCTTCCAATCTGCGGGATAGATATTTAGCTACCGGTGATTTCAAGGTTTCTCTTAGTCATGCTTAATACAAATCCTTTATCTCCTTTCGCAGATGATCCTTCTCGTTCTATGTGAAATGAATTTATTTACTGATGTGAACTTATCGTTTCACAGGGTATACTGAATATCTACAATTTGGAAGATCCTTCGATACCGGTTTACACGACCAAGGCACACACACAAATCATAAATACCATTGACGGAGTGGCAGGTACCAGTATAGGGTGCGGTGCACCCGAGTTGGTAACCGGATCCAGAGATGGAAGCGTAAAAGTGTGGGATCCCAGGCAAAAGGGCCGACCGGTCGCTATTATGGAACCTAAGGAAGGGGAAAGCCGGCGAGATTGTTGGGCAGTAGCGTTTGGCAATTCTTACAATTCCGAGGAAAGAATAGTGGCTGCGGGATATGACAATGGCGATGTGAAAATGTTTGATCTGCGGACGATGTCGGTAAGGTGGGAGAGCAATTTAAAAAATGGCGTTTGCGGCCTCGAGTTCGACAGAAGAGATATCCCAATGAACAAGCTGGTCGCGACAACACTCGAGTCAAAGTTTTATCTGTTTGACTTGAAGACTCAACATCCTAAAAAGGGCTTTGCGTATCTGGTTGAAAAGGTACTTTATTTGCAAATTTGAGATTCACAAGCGCTTCTCCTCTTGAGACAGATTTCTGATGGTAGATTGATGTTTGATTTCAGGCACATAAGTCGACGATATGGCTAGTCAAGCACTTGCCGCAAAATCGCGAGTTATTCGTGACCAGTGGCGGCGAAGGATCAATTTCTCTCTGGAAATAGTAAATAAATACACATCTCTTTATTACTCTTTACTCTTTACTCTTTTGAAAGCTAGTAATATTACGCTATATTATCGAACTTGTATATCTCGGAAACTAACTGATGTCATTTTTCCAGTAATTATCCTGAAAAGAGGAGACTTGCAGACGCCGATGGGATCGAGCAAGGTGTCGTCGGTAATATCAGCCTGTTGCAAAACTGCACGCTTTCATCGCAGCCTATTAGTTCTTTGGATTGGAGTCCGGATAAGCAAGGACTCGCGGTCTGCACATCATTTGATCAATGTTTACGCGTTATCATCACTACGAAACTAAACACGTATTGATCGAATAGACAACATTTGTAAATAGTTGTAGCATAACGTAGTTCTCGAAAATATTTATTTCTTTTTTATATATATATAAAAGTTAACTAGCATTAGAATTCCCGATTTATGTCGCTTCGCAATGAAGATCATCGAATAAGAATGTAGTATAAAGAAGAAAATAAAGTTTTAAGTAAGATCCATCGACTTGAACATTCCAAGATCCACATATCAGTGGATCACGCCAGTATGCAAAGTATACCTTTGCATTTAAAATTGGATATCGATTTTTTTGTATCGGCCGAGATGTGTTACGCAACGGCGAGTAGACGAAAGCGAATTATATGCCATTGGGCCAATCTATCTTAGGATCGGACCCTTATTAAGCGTCAGCCATCTCTTGCGACCGCGAACGTTACGCAATGTCGCACGACGCGCCTGCCATTTCAAGGCGCGTTCGGCCCACACTTTGTCGTATGCATCTCGGCGCTGCATCGCGGCGCGAGAATAGAGCGTTGCGGCCGGCGCAAGGTCAGAAATACTTGGACTTTAATTACACGAATTAGCTGTCGCCCAGGCCGACTGTACCGTACCGAGATCGTCATTAAGCTCCCATTCGTCTTATTCCTTCTGCCTTTTAAGTTTAACTTACGCATTTAGAACTAAACGTAGACGTCGCGAGAGTAGACTCGAAAAGAAGCAAGAGAAACGAAGTTTAGGGATTCAGTCTTTTTGCTTTCTGCTTTTGCTTTCACGAATCATGAATATATATCTATACACGTTTACGTATCGGGGGAAAAAAAAAAAAAAAAAAAAAAAGAATAGAATAGAAAGCTTAATCGTTTTCACATCTGTTTCGTTCGCATTCCAATATCAGATCCAACATCAAGATCTCATAATGCACCCAGAGTAACAGCGCACTCTCTTACTTTCCCCTCCCCTCCCCTCCCCCCCGAGACAGTTTAACATTCTAATCCTATCGCGTGAAATAAAATTTGCCATTGTTCTCTGGCGCGCGTAGACACGATTATCCCGGTGCCATATCGATTGAAAAATTGTACAATGTGTGCATAATGTGACATGTGCGTACGCAGGACTGCGTATACACGAACAACATGTCGGCAGGAAGGAAAATGTGCAATACTTGATTCCTATTTTCGTGCCTCTGTGGCGCACTTCTTGGCGACTTGGTCAACGTCCAAAATCTGCATGCGCTGCGATTTCACGATCATTGTAATTAAACCTTAAACGGGAAGATGAGAGACTTGAAATTGAAGGTTGGAATTATACGTTAACAAATGTTCCTGTGTTCTCCGTCAAAATTGCAATATGCAATCGTCGACTTGAAGCATCTTTAAGTCTCAAGTTTTACTTAAAGATCGTTCTATTAATTAAGCCATCATTGCGCGACGGTGGTGCAGCGAAGGATTGATAAATGGAGAACTTTTAATGCAGAAAAGTATTTTTATTTATTCTTACTTGCTCTTAGTTGCTTAAGTCATCTGACATGAAAATTAAGCCAATTATCTCATCTTGGAAGAGAAAATGGTGCAACGAAATAATGTTTTATTGACAGAGATCAAAAGATTTTATTTTGACAGTGATTGCGTCATAAATTGTAAAATTATACAAATAATTCTTTGAAATTATGAAAAATCTCGACATAAAGGGAATAACATATTCTCGTAGAAAATTGTAAAACGATTTATTGATATTTGTATGGAGTCAATTGTATATACTATATATTATCAATATATAAAAATTTAAGTTTCTACCAATAGATATATATTTAATACAATAATTATCTAATGACAGAAAACGGCTAGTCCCAATGAAAATATTAAAATGCAAGTTTCTTCATCAGTAGATACATATGTTGGTCTATCTCGAAGCCATGCAGATTGTTCGCATCACCCTGTAGCCTCATCAGTAATCCTCCGAAAGACACGTAAGCTGATCTGGAAACAAAGAGAACAACACAATTAAACGTAAGTTTACGTCACGTTTAGCTGAAAAAAGAAGTCGTTTGATGATGATAATGGTGTTATCGTATCGCGACAAGCATGACGATGACGGTTTCAAGAGTCACACGTAATAGCGACAATAGCGACAATATTTTTATCAATCAGTGTAGTGTGTTGCGTGTGTGAATTAATTATAGATGCGATAATAATAAAATACTCTCTCTCTCTCTCTCTCTCTCTCTCTCTCTCTCTCGTGTTGGAAAATGAAAAACTTTTTAACTCGCGTTAGCTAGAATATTCTCGTGCCCTTTTATCCAATATCGAAGCGCGTTTTTTCGTCCTCCAGGGATAAAATTATTATATAATATTCATAGAGACCGATACGATTCCCTCTCTTGGTTGCAGATCTGCGATCGTCATAATTGCAGTGCCGATAGCGGTCGTGTATATGAATTATCCACACAACCAGCTAACCACACTGCCAACACGCCGATCGCTAAAGGAAGTTACTCCTTTAAACGATTAGAAAAATTGTACGTTGAATCCTGCTGAAGATTCTTCGGCCGCTTCGTTCTCCAGTTCGACGCATCAGTGGCTTCATGCTGCACAATGCTCTTTCTGTGATTTCCGTGATATCCCGGTGAAGCAAGGTCAAGGCACTATAGTCACGTTTACATGACTATAGAATTGCATAACCGTGGGCAAGAAATTACTCCAATTGAATTGAGGAGGTAGATAAACTTGATAAGTCCAGATAAGAGCTAGCAGTCCTTGATAAGACGTACCAAAATATTATGATGCACCATTATGCAGCATCGATGGGACACACAATTCTGACACACGGTTCTTCCAAATCGAGTACGAAAATCTGTAAATGTCTCACGGTGGGACAATAGCCGAGCTTCTTCCACCGTTTGACGATTAATTGCCTTACGTAATCCCTGTAACATCCCGAAATTGACGGCAAGCATCACGGCAATTTGAAGATACATGCGCACGTACGAAGCGCGACTGCAATTTTAATGGCAAAATAAACGGGGTAATAACGCCTCTCTTGCTACTCAATGATACGTATTGTCTACTGCACGTCATAAGCGATCACTTTCATGAAAAGTTACGGCGAAATTACCCGATGTGCATTCCGCGAAGCTGATTAACGCGCGCGCGCGCGCGATCATGAAGACACCCGAAATGAAATCTGGATTCCGATGGATCGACAGGATTTGCGAAATAAGCAAAAGAGAGATATCGATGAGGATACACACAGGGTTACGCGTTCGCGAGCTTTGACTATAGATTGACCTTGCCTTTGACGAATCTCCGGCTCCAAGAGGCACTCTCACCCCCATAAGAGCCAATTATTTTTAACCAAGTGTCTCAAGCTTCCGCTTGCGCGCTGGCTCTACCTCGTTCGCCCTCTCCCGATTTCCTTCATCGCGCTCTCTTCGACATATATATATATATACACATATATGTAACTCTTACATTTCTTCGTATTCTTATATACGAATAATATATACATGTATATTCGAAATAGATTCAGCCGTTTAATTCCAGCTATTGGATTCCGCTTATTTTTTTTTTATGTTACGACACCCTCCTTGTATCTCGGCGAATAAAGTTCGATAAAGTTTACTCTCGTCGTCTCTCACAAGGTGCCTTTCCTGGAACAGCTAAGATTCTCACGATATGATACGTCACTTGACGATTTGCATTTCCCTTTCGCCGATCCGTTCGCCGATCAAACGTGATCGATAAATCGCTAATAAGATGAATAATGAGATAAACAAAATGGCGGAGGGGAAAAAGAAAAGAAAGAAAGAAAGAAAGAAAGGACCAAGCGTCCCTGCTCGAAATCATTAAGACTTCAGTAATTACATAAATCAACTTGATTCTGAACTGATGATCTTTTGTTACTTTTGACAATTTCTCATAAAATTCAAGACATGAACACGAGATGCACGAGGTAATCATTGTACATGATCGTTTTGCTCCTATAAACGTCTTCCTTCCCGAAAAGGAGAGAGAGAGAGAGAGAGAGAGAGAGAGAGAGAGAGAGAGAGAGAGAGAGAGAGAGAGAGAGACCGTTCAAGGTGCGATTTGTTCTGTGAAAATTAATCGCTAATAAAGGCGCTGGTGAAATTAAATGAAGAACGCATTAGATGATTTTTATTGCCATTCGAGATAGATACAATATACGATTCCACATACAAGCGACGCGCGTGTATGCATGTGTCCTGGCATGTGTGTGTGCGCGCGCGTGTGTGTGTATGTGTGCGCAATAAGTTGCCACAGTCAAGTGGCAGTCTTGTTACATGAAACGAGTAGCAGGCTGCTCTTAAAGATCACGATCGAGCATCTCTATCGCGCATCTCTCACGTCGTGAGAGCCGATGATGTTGCAGGTAAACCGATATTCGTTGACATGCATTCGCTCCGGTGCCGATCTCCTGCCACGGAATCGGCGTTGATGAAGAGGGCGGGGAGTGACGTTGGCTAGTTCGTCTTGCAGCGAAATTTATTTATTGCAGCATCGTGTGTGCGGGCCGCACACTTCTCCGATCGAGCAGGTGATTTCCTCGTGGGATCACTTTCTGCCGCCGCCGATGCATTACCGAGCGATTTCGCACGCTAATTGTCGCGGCTCACGCAACTCGCTCATTTGTTTCGAGTTTACGTAACACAAGCGGCGAATGGTCGAGATTATCGCGAATAATGAGCGTAACATTCCTCACTGTCGTTATTACCGATATAATTTCGTGCCGGCAACGATGCGAGAACTCTTCTTAAACGAATCCGTTTCCTTCCACTTTTACAGTTTTCGGCGAGAACATTCGGAATTACTCTACAGGTCTCGCCGACTTTGTTGAATGATAATATTTAAATGAAAGAGAGAGAGAGAGAGAGAGAGAGAGAGAGAGAGAACACAATCTGCAAAAACTGCAAAAACCCGAAAATGGATGCAACGGGGATTCAAGTAAGCGAATATAAACACGCGCACGCGGGTTAAGCTGATTCCGAAAATTGCAAATTGTCCCGCTTTTTGGGGGACTGAAATTTTCAGGAATCTTTCGGAATCGCGCTCGAATCGGACCCCTCGCCGAGATTTGAGAGCTCTCTCGGAAAACAATGCAACCGCGCGACGAAATTTGAAGCGTGAAGCGAAAACAGCAGCGTCCTTCGTGAAAATAAAATGATTACACACGTGTGCATCATCGGTGTACACGTACACAGTGGACAGAGCAGTATAGCAGTAGACAAGCGCGATAGAATAGAAATTTCACAGATTACATAATCTGAAATTCTGCCGATAGACGCCTCTCTTCTGGCGCCGTTAATGTCGCAGCAAGGAGGCTCGATGCTACTCCTCGATGCGTGCAGCAGCAGTGCTCATCTACGCTACATAGAGCTAAAAAAGCTGACGTCGCTCGCTGATGGCGACAGAAGAGATGTCGTACCAGATAGTGCATTTACAGCATTCAGGGCCCGTGTAAACGCGCATCTGGCACGAGCCCCAACTGCCCTGTTAATCTCGTATTGGCTCGCTTCCGCTCGCTTCGCTCTCATACTTGCTCCTTTCTTTTTAAATACGCTACTACTCGCGCCTCCGTTTTCCCTGCGCTCATCCTCCAGCGTGATCTCCTCTCGCTCCAAGCCGCGGAGCGCCTCCAAGCGGAACAACATTCGGGGGTAGCATTTAACATCGCAATTCATCGCGTGTGCGTGTCAAAAGTGTAAACACTTATGCAACGACGTACGCGAGATCACGCGATCGTTCAACGTACACGTGATTGATCGTTCGCTTCTCGCGCCGTGATCGGAATAGAACCGCGACGCATCAGCGCACAACAGGTTGCGCGGCTTCGACGATTCGGCTTCGATCGCTCACTTCGCAAATTCTCCCAAAAAGTCTCCGTGAAAATTACTTCATTGCACGGTGCAACGCTAGCGGAGAAGAGCTCGGCTGAGATAAGGCCGAGCGCTCTGACTTTCCAGAAGGATGTCGGCCGATGCTATTTTCCCTCTCGATGCGCGAAATGAGAAGAGGACGACGCCGCTAATAATAGCAGCCAGTGTCCCCGGTGCCACGACGCCCTGGCGTCGCGACGCGTGGCACGCTCCCGCTCGCTTTTGCCCAACAACGATCCGTTAACGCTGCCGGTCCTCCTCCGGTGTTCCTAGACAGCTAGCTCTTTCATATGGGCGCGATCGATGCCGCAAGGACGCCACGACGAGCCAAACCTGACACATTTACATTTCCCAAGTTGCGCGATACATTTCCTTATCGGGAGTTTACTTTGACCTCTCGAGCTAATTTCGCGCGACCTTTATCGCCGATTATCCTCTGCCTGCTTTTTCGTTCTACTCGCAAGAAAGAGTCGACATGGTGGGACATTGTCATCGCGCGCGTGTCCTTCCTGTCTATTATCTGCAATTTACATCTCGCGTCGTACGGCCTGAAGAGAGAATCTATTTTACACAATTTATCAAATATCGTTGCATATATAAAGTATAATAAAATTTCCCGCGCGACCGCTCCGCCAGTTTGATTATCATCTCTGCCATAACAAAGCAACTAATCGACGTTAATTACTCGCGCTTCGCGTGCTTCGCGAATTTACTCCAACGCGAATTTTCCATCTCTATTCGCGAACTCGCGTAATCCTGGATTCTGTTCGCTTTCTCTCGTTGCATCTGCTACATTCTATCGTGTCCCATGATAGAATGTCGGTCGGGTCAATCTCTATCCAGGATTGTGTCCCACAATTCGGCGGCGTTCGCAAAATCGAACGCGAATCGAACACGATTCACACACGTACGCGCGCGTCCGTTCTTCCAGCTGTACGAGTTTCTTATCCGTTGTATCATCATGAGCAATCTGATCGCATCGCGATCGCATCGTGTTGCACCAAAAAGATCGTCTCGACATCTCCGTGGCGGCGTGACGATCGATACCGCGGCATTCGATATCGATATAACTGAAGCGCTCGAAATCCGCGGCCCGGGATCCGCAAGGAAATCAATTCCCTCGCCCGCTGACGTCCCTCGTCTTCAGAGCACGAGATTCTGCTTGCTTGAGAATCGAGAGAGGAACACGATTACTGCATCGGCGTCGACTTCACAAGTTGACGGAACTTTATCGCCGAGCTTTATCGCGCTAGCCCAGCAGTCCTGCACGGGTTGCGCATGCGCATGCGCATGCGCAACCTGTGCACCCACGAATCACACCAATCTCGCGTAACACGATCGCGACGTTAACGGCGACGTTAACTCTACTACGTCAAATTTAACCGACTTTCGACTCTCGACGATCGCTGCGCCCGCGCGAAAGGTCACAGGAGTATGCCGCCGGACGATCTCCGGACGATCCCCCGATCGTCGTTCCGAATCGGGGGGGGGGAGAGAGAGAGAGAGAGAGAGAGAGAGAGAGAGAGAGAGAGAGAGAGAGAGAGA
>JAHMML010000014.1:721578-866934 GCA_020341155.1 Eciton burchellii
CTCTCTCTCTCTCTCTCTCTCTCTCTCTCTCTCTCTCTCTCTCTCTCTCTCTCTCTCTCTCTCTCTCTCTCTCTCTCTCTCTCTCTCTGTTTCGAGTGTTAGTAATTTTTGTAATTTTAACTAGACACTCGGAAATGAATCTCCGGGATGCGAGATAACAGTATCTCGATGAGAAGCAGCACTCCGCGCATTACACGGTAATGCCCATAATGCCGCGCTCTTGGTGAGATATTACTATTCCTCCGTTCGCGAGTATAGTAATATCTGGTAAGACCGGGATTAGCGCGGGGATATTTTCACTCTGGCATCTCGATTAATTAAACGAAACCTGTTATCGACCAGCGCAGACTCGGTGCGCTTTGTCGCTTCGCATGAAATTAATCCCGACACTGCCAATCGCCGCCAGCGGTTTTCGTATTGCCTTTGAATACTTGAATACTTCTCCGTCGATATGGCTCGATACGGCGAAGCTTCGTTCGAAATTTCGTGACAAGCGCGTAATAGATGGACCCCTCTCTTTCCAATGAGATTTCTCATGAGAACAGTCTCCTCCGGGTTCATTGCGAACTCCGCTTGATCTTCTCCCCACGTCCCTACACACGTGTCGCGATGGATTAGTGCGCCCGGGAGAGGGGAGGGGAAGGGAAAAAAAAATGAAATTGGAGAATTGGAGCGAAGCCGGCAAAAACGAGCGCCAAGAAAAACGCTGCTCGCGCGTCGTTTTTTTTTTTTTTCTTTTTCTATTGCATGTAATCGAAGGGGGAAGGAAAAGAGGGAAACTAGATTACAAATCTCTCAAAGTTCGCATTACGCGAAGCGTAAAATTCACCGAGGCGGATTAAAACGAGAGCGAGCGAGAGAGAGCGAGCGAGAGAGAGCGAGCGAGAGAGAAAGAGAGAGAGAGAGAGAGAGAGAGAGCGAGAGAGAGAGCGCGTATCGCGACTCGCAGAGGCTATGATGATTGTCGAACAGAAAAAATTGCAGCAAATCGAAACCTGCTAATAACTAATCGCGAGAATATTACATCAAATAAAGTCACTACGCTATAAATAAAGTCAAATTAGGACGGAACGCGAGAGACAGAGAGAGAGAGAGAGAGAGAGAGAGAGAGAGAGAGAGAGAGAGAGAGAGAGAGAGAGAGAGAGAGAGAGAGAGAGAGAGAGGGGAGGGAAGGGAGGATCCGCTGCACTATTAAACCGTATAGGATTTATTATCGCCACGTTCGAATCGTATCTCGAGTATTCGTCCATTTGCATCCCGTATCGAGCTGCGCGCGTGCGCGCGCGCGCGCAAACGCAAATGCGTGGTATTTGTTATGCAGGCGTAAACGACAATGATATATCGTTTTCAGAGTATCTCTTCCTCCTTCCTTGTCCGCTTCGGCTTTTACGACTCGAGTCGAGTCATCCGAGTTGCAACGAGTACACGAGTATCGCTTTATCGAAACTCGATCGATTCGCGCGTTCGAATCGCGTCGAGGTGGACGCGTCCAGTAATCGGGCCGCACTCGCGCGCGAGTTCCGCGGATCAGCGACTACTGGTGACCTTGGTCGTTGCGTATAATTACGGCTAATTATCGGCCGCATACCAGTACGCACGCACATGCAGCACTTTCCCGGCCTAATCGGTTAATAACGCCGTGAGAATAGCAGCAGTGCCTTGAATTCCTGCTCGAGAAACGGCAAATTACTGCTCCTCGTCTCTTGCCATTAAATCGCCAATCGCTGCTTCGATTTATCCCCCTCTCCGTCGTTCATCATCATCGCAAAGGAAAGAGGGGGAAGATTATTAATGACTATTTAGAAGCCGCTCGCGTCAAAGCGGATTTCCATGTCGCTCAATATTATTCCTTACGCGGACGCGTTCGTTTGAGCCGCGATGCCGCTCGGTGCACCGTTACACACGAGAATTACATGTGAAGCGTATAGTGGTAGCGAAGCAGGAGCGTGTCTGCGATTACTCATGATTCTAACATGGAATTAGACGAGTCGAGCATCGGTAAGAGATGTTTACTTCTCGGCGGAACATGGCGAAACCTACTCGGCAATCTGCATATCGTAAAAATTAATATGTCGAGTACTCGACGTTGAGCAATTAACACTGCGGCGTAACGCTGGAAGCCAGTCATCAATGGAGCACGATTCCTGCTCGATGATGGATAATACCGATGAAATATTATGCTTACTTTCAATCAAACTGGAGGCTCACTGGAGAGATTATCATCGAATCTGCAGACGGATCGATCAACTTTCCAACCAAAAGAGAGAGGCAGAGAGAGAGAGAGAGAGAGAGAGAGAGAGAGAGAGAGAGAGAGAGAGAAATGCAGAAGGCACCATACCGACGCAGGCTCGACGAGTTTCCGTCAATGTCGATGCGGACGACACATCGATGCACCAAGGCGCAAGCTTACGTAAACAAGTGTGTTACTCTTTCGAGGTATTCCGACGTACGAGCGCATCCTTGAGAGGATGCAGCTATAACGTAACGGAAAGGAAGAAGCAGAACAGGAAGAAGAGAAGAGACCGCGACAGGTGGGTGGTCGAGGAAGGACGAGAAGCGGGAGGGCGTGTGCGTTTCTTCTCCCTTGGCACAGGCAGGTGCTGCTTGCTTGGCTTGCTGAGAACCTGGGCCGACTTAATCTTAGACCGTTACCACTACCAATTTCACCGTGTTGCACACTGTCACTGTTATTACTACTACCGCCGTTGCTGCTGTCGCCGCTGCTAGTCTACTACGACTACTACTACTACTATTACTGCTACTACTAGAGCACAGCTGCTACACATCGGCAGTGGCAACCGCCGCCGCCACCGCCACCATTATCGTCATCGTCATCGTCATCGTCATCGTCATCGTCATCGTCATCGTCATCGTCATCTTCTTGAGCCGTCACTTTCGTCACCACTACGAGATACGACGCGGCGCGGCATGTAGATTGGGCGTATTACAAGGCGCGTCTCGCTCTCGGCACGACGCTGCACAGCAAACACGATAGAGTCTTTAAGTCTCTCGCATCTCTCTCCGCGGACACGGCGGGACAGAGGAACGCACAGACACGCGCGCGCGCGCGCGCGCATGACGCACACGCACAGGCAGCGCCACGCGCTGGGGAGCGAGCGCGAGAAGCGCACCTGCGCGCATGCTGCGCCTGCACCGTTTTCTCGATCGCGCGGATCTCCCGTTCGTCCCCGTCGCGGCACCCCTGGACTGCCCCCTCCCTCCTCCCTTCTCCTACTCCTTGCCTCTCACTCTCTCTTGCTCGCTGCTCTCGGTCGTTCCTGCGGTCGGTCGGCCGCCCCTCCACTCGCGCTCGCGCGACTGGTGTGTCGCGGAGGGGTCGACGAGGCACCTTTGGCCTCCACCTCCTCCTCCTCCTCCTGCTCCTCTTCTTCTTCCTCCTCTCGTGCTCCCTTCCATCAGCACCAGCACCCCTGATACCTCGTTCTCCTACAGGCCACCCATACAGGCGCACCCATGCTCGAGCATGCTCGAGAGTCGATTATTGTTGAGAACCAGGAACCCTCCTATGCCACTCGATGAGAGAGAGAGAGAGAGAGAGAGAGAGAGAGAGAGAGAGAGAGAGAGAGAGAGAGAGAGAGAGAGAGARAGAGAGAGAGAAAGAGACATGATAACATGGCGGCCGAGTGCCAAACGCGAGCACCGATTATGTAAGAAGAGGCCAAAGTAAGCCTAACGTTCCGCGACAGGTACACGTCGAATCGAGTTTCCACGTCACGCGTCGTGTCACGATGCGAACGCACACGAACGTCACGCCAACGGGCACGGAAGATAGAGACGAGCCAGGAGGTGGGAGAGGAGAGGAGAGACGAAGGGAACGCGCTCGTGGAATTAATCGTGCGTTGCACCCGAAATGATTTCGGTCTTATCGGGTTTTTGCGAGCTGCAAAAACTCGTTCCAATCGCGAATCGCCAAGTGTCGCGATGCGGTAAGAGACGCGCGAGTGGAGAATAGGCGCATTAGTCAGACCGGGCGATTAAAACATGGCCGTTGCGTAATCGACGGCCATATGCGATGTTACGCGTCAGTCGATGTATAAAATATTCCCCCGCCAGTTCAACGCAGCGGTTTAGACGCGGTGTAAATTAATTGTTATTATGAATTCGGAATGATCAAAGGCGAGTTCACGAGACGGAAGCAGGGGACACGTCATCCGATCGATCGATCGATCGATCGCGATTATCACGTGGCAACGTCTCGCGCGATATCGAAAATGCGAACGTTTGGCTGGTCGACAAGCTCGCGCCGCGCACTTGGCACGGAAAAAGAATTGGTGGGAAAATCGGGACAAATCGTAAATGATACGAGAAAGAATTTGCTTCAGCGCGAGCGAGAAGAGGGGATTCCCCTTTGGAGATCGGCAGCGAGAGCAGGAAATATAAGCTGCACGGAAATATAAATGCGATAATAACGAGAAACGGACTTGCTCGAGATGTCCGATGTCGTTCCCTCCGTGTTTTACTCCTTGTAAATTTTTTTTCGCGGAATGAGACGTAACAAGATTGATGCTCCATTAATGCGCATGACGAAACTTGGCGTTGCGATGGAGCAAGAGTGCCTCCAGAGTGGCTTTACGTTAGAGTTTCGTAGCGAAAACAAGTTGCTTCACCGGAGTAGATCTGTGCGAATCTGCGGTACCGGAAATCAGGAAATTTTCATGAGAGACGAGGGGATTGTGCAGGAGGGGTCGAAGCAACACGTGGCTGTCGAAACGTGCAGCTGCGATCGCTCGGCTGCAAAGCAGAGTCTGCTAGTTATGTGCACTGGACTTGCTTGTCCGTTCTGCCGCGCGAGAAACGTCCGAAAGATGTACGAAAGATAGCGACCGTAATCCGAGAACGTTATCAGCGCGATGCGGTGACCAAGAGATGACAACGTGAACCTACATCTCGAATCTGAGGGGACGAAGATGAGCTTAGAAACGGAAATTACGTCGAGGCGATTACATTGCGATACGCAAATAAGCGCGGATAAAGTGTGGAACGAGGCACGCAAGGAGCGGATAAAGATATAAAGCGGTTATATATATATTTATGTATATAAAAGAAAAATAATGTAAAGGGAACGCGGTGGTAGGTTAGATTTACCTGTCCGTGATTGATAAAGCCGCGGCAACAAGCTCAATGCGTGTAAGCAGCCGACATCGCCGAACCATTTCATAAAATATCAACGGCCGTTCGCGTATAACGCGATCGACGCCTGAATACCTAAGCTAAGGACAACCAGGGCGTTGTCGTGTTTGGGACGTTTATGTGTTTGAGTATAACTACTCAATCTACTCGCAGACGACTTCTAGACGATGCCAGCGATCTCGAAACGAGCCACGCCGCCTTTCGGTCTTGCTCGATCACCGAGCGATCACGATCGTCACGACACGTCAAGAGGCCGATACCTGATCTGCAATTGTAGACGAAATCACGATCCTCCGATGATCGCGCGCGACGAATCCAACGAGGATTCCGCCGAGGCTTCGCCTGATGACGTCCCCCGCGGAGAAACAGCGCAACTGGTGATTCCTCTTAATCGCGCGAGGACCGATACTTGTCGCCCTTGTGTGACGACGATCCACTCGGTACGTTCCCTCAATTCCTCAAATCGTGCGTGCGCAGACTAGAACGTGGAACGAGTCCATTCACGATGGACCAGTCGGGCGTACCGTAAAGTACCGATGAAATAGATGAAATAGATGACGCTCACACTCGTCCAAGCTTCTGATCTATTCGTGATCTTATCGTTTCGTATCTGCATGCAACACGGGTCGAATCCCAAACGATCAAACGATCAAACGATCAAACGATCAAGAGATCATCTACTGTCGGCGCGAGGAGACACGCTCTCGCGAAAGTATTCCTCTTCGAGTTTGCGTAGGAAGGAATAATCATCTCGATGAAGGAGGGAGGACGAAACGATGCAAAAATTTTACGGGAGAGCTTTTCCGTGTAAACGAGAGCATTCGTCGTCATGCCAGGTGGAGCGCGAGCTGGAGCATCAGGATTGCGAGGACGAGGCGCAGGAGCGGGGCGTATCGATCCGAGATAATCAGCTTGTGCTCTCCTCTGCGTGGGCAGCGGGGCAAACAGAGACGCGCTCGTGCTCGTTGACCTTGGAGGACAATAAGGACGAAATCCGCGAGCGAGATAGGAACAAGGATGGTGTCCCTTCAGCTGACACCGCGGACACGGGAGAGTCCTCGCTCGTGATTCGCCCATCGTTTGAATGGGATCGTCCGATTCGTCCGCGGATCATGCACGCAAACTTGAAGAATTCATTGGTTCGATCCTCTTTGCGACACGCGTGGAAGCTAAGCCTCTCCAGCTCGAATCGAGATTGTCCTCGAAAAGTGGACCGAGCCATTCCTCGCATCCAAGATCCAAACTACTGCTTTGACCGCGGACGAAATACCCTATCAAACGCGTTAGAAATCCAGGTTCCATTAATTCGGTGAATTCTATAAATAATTTAATGACGCGCATGGTTGACGCCAATTCAAGCCGGACTCGGATTCGGATCGATCAGCATGCAAGTGTACGACGTGCCCGTGCAGTGTTACATCGCCATGCTTCTCATTGACGCGAGTCCCTCTCGCGATGATCTTCACGAGGGAATCATAGAAATGACCGTGTCGTTGGATCGCCACAAGATCGCCGTATCATGGATACGGCGTTGCGATATTCCATTATTCCATTATCGGGGGATACCTGATGAGAAGCTGACGGCTGTGAGCCGCAGACGACGACAGCTACCGATGACCTTCGCTCGAGCGCGAGCTTTCGACTCTTCCGATGCGAATATCGAGCCGGAAGAGCGCTACGTGCCAGGCCTGGCTACGAGGAGCGCAGCAACGTGGACTCTTCCGCGTGTCGGGAAAGTGGGGACGCGAGAGAACAGAGTCCCCGTCAGGGGTTGACCCAATTCCACTCACTAGGTTAGCCTCTGACTGTCTGACCTTTCCCCAGGAGCGGTCCCGGCGAGAGTGCACGCGCGCGCATCATCAGCGGCAGAGTTTGCGAATTAACTACGGACGCGTATGCGTGCGTACGGTTTGATCCTGTCTTGGATGCTGCGCCACCAACACCACCGAGAAGCATCGAACGTGTCTGACGAAATAGTGCGCGAAGCCGGCCAAGTTTACTTCACCGAACCAGCCTGCGAGCTCTTCGAAAGGATCCCACTCAGTTTCCTCTTTCCTTCATCCTGACATATATATTCCGCACGCTTCGACTAATGACGATCCAACTGCATCAAATTACGCCCGCGTTTCTGCTTAGAAAACGCAAGGATGCCCTCTGACCGGTCGTCTCCGATCTCTCTGTTTCTCCGCAATCTGACACACGACGCGTAGACGAGCGACGTAACCGATCCCCGAAGAGCCACTGCTTCGTCCGTGCTTCGTCGAGGTGAACCGAAACGCGGAACGAGCGCGATACGACGATGCAGGACGGACGCGACACGATAATGCGGTATCGAAAACGAGAGGACGAGGCGAACGACGACGCGCGTAGGTGTTCGCCAGGCAGGTGTGGGCAGACTACGACGGGATAAACGAAACTGGGTCACCCCTGGGAACCGGAGAGAGCCTGTGTGGCTCGTATCCGGGTAGGAGAGCCTGCGAGTAGCAAGCTCGCTCGAGCTGCACCACGTGCTGCCGGGAAGGAAATTACGTGCGCAACATTCCTCTCTCCTTCATCTTTCGCCTTCATCGTTAAGCCTCTTACATCGTGCCGATTAAATTCTTTTCGATTGAAACGATTCGTCATCTCGGTATTACAGCGCTGACAGTCTCGCGCCTCAAGAACGCGATCAGACACATTGTCCTCGGTCTCCGAATCGCGCCGAGCGAATTAGCTTATTAGCTGATTGATCGCAAGCCGATGACTTCCCAAAGTGCCTGGGCACGTTACGAAATTCGAAGATGCGACGGTTTGCGAAATCGCAGCTCTGAATACGCGCCGATACGCGCAAATTGCACGTTTGAGAGTTCCCGAAGTGAGACATTTTCGCTTCGGAGAAAATCTTGCAGGCATCATCGCTGTAGATAGCGATGCATCGACGATACATTTAGCACGCGTTAATTACTCGTTACGTGCACGCATCGTCATTACCAGGACGAGATGTTATGCTCGATTCAGCCACTATATATGTTTTAATGTACCGTAATTTACTAATCCGGACTGTGGCTCCCCTTTTGCAGCGAATGACGTCGGTATCAGCGGTTTAAGCGCTCGTCATCAACGCATCGCTTGCGATGTTGTTCAGCATCTTCGGCCAATGAGGCTGCGGAATTTTTCCTTCGTAACGATCACCGCGACATTACAAAAACAAAAGGGGGGCGGGGGCGGGAGAAAAGGATTCCGCGCGGCGTGGAACTTTTTACGAGGCGTCACGTGAAAGTTAAATGTGTCGCCTTCCTCGTCACTTTACGAGTAATAAAGTCACCATTCGGCTGATTATTCAGAATGCTGAATCGATAATTCTAATGCCGAGGGTTTCAGGGTTGCGGAATGAGTTGCGAAACGGATCTCGGATCCGACTAACGTGAGCGGGGAAAAAGAAATGTATTATTTAGCATTAGATGGGATTGTAGCAACGCTAAATTTTGCAGGACGCATGCAGATGAGAACGGAGCGATCACATTTCTTCAGAAATATCACGAGCGCGTAGATAATTCTCGGGAATCTTCTCGTGTCCTCCTCCGTCTCTTTCTCAATTATGAATAAGACGCATTCAGAAAAAATCGAGTCAGTTGTTTACGAATACGACATATGGCGCGCAATAAACCTATTGCCCGACAATAGTTTCTTTCTTTCCGCGCATTCGTTGATTGCATATCCGCGACATCCGGGCTACAAAGCTCTTGAAAAGGAGACTCGTGAGAAAACGCAGCGATGCAGCAGATTTCAGGTGGTTCGGCGGCTTCAGAGAGGAGGAGCCGCCGAATTTTTGTTGAAATCCGCTGAAATCCGTGGCGGAGAATTTTCAAGCCGCGCGCCGAGATAAGCTTGCCTCGAGGCGATCGTAACTCTGCTCTAAAATAATCTCTCAGCCGAGCACAATCATGCTCGATATCGTATAACATATATCCTAGACATTACGTAACCTCTCTTATCTCCGTTCAATCGCGATAAAAATGCGCGCCCGAGAAGCGGCCGGATCAGACTCGCATCCGAGTCGCGCGAATGATGGCAGAATTCGGTACTCGCGGTATTCGGTATTCGGAAGAATTCCGATCGCGACGTCGCTCTGAATATATCCGCGAGTCGGCGGCATCTTTCGGCGACTTTCGGCGACTTTCGGCGACTTTCGGCGACTTTCGGCACGAGCCGCCGCTCGATCGTGCCAATAGCACACGCGCATGCGCGCACGGGCGTAAGGCACGTACACAAGAAGGCGAAGGGAAGGCGGCCTTTGCAGGTCGATTGCCAAAAATGCAACGCAAGTCTCGCAATCTTCCGCGGAGTGGAGTGGAGCTTACGTAATGAGCGCGAGCGCGTACGCCAGCGTTCGCCCGAGTTTTCTCGCTGCGTCGCAACGTCGGATGACGTGGCGGTTAAATTTTCCGCCGCGTCTCGGCCGCGCATATAGACACATCGAGACGGCCCTGGGCGGCTGCCGCTACTACTCGCGCTATTAGGAGGATCCGTGGCCGTGGAAACGGCGGCTGACGTGACTCACAAAGAAGAAATACTCGTCCGATAGCTGCGGGGCGTGTTCTGCATGCAGGAGCGCGCAATCCGGAGGCGGCGCGACGTGTTGCCACGGAACGTCGTGTAACGTTCAGAAGCGGCAGCAACGGCCGAGTCTCTTCGAGTATTCGCGATGAGAATCTCTCGGCTTCATCTCGGCGATCGAATGCTGTCGCGTGGAAGTTCAGTCCAACTTCCACGCGGCGACGCGTTCCTCTCGATCTGCGATAATATTATGCCTGGATGGGAGCCAAGGGCTGGCGTTTTCCTTGTCCAAAGAGTTTCGAAGCTTTCGAAGAGAGAGAGAGAGAGAGAGAGAGAGAGAGAGAGAGAGAGAGAGAGAGAGAGAGAGAGAGAGAGAGAGAGAGAGAGAGAGAGAGTGTCGTTAATCTATACAGCCGTGAAGAAGTTTGTTGCGAAATTACCAAACTCCTTGCAACATGTGACAACACATATTGCAGGATCTCGGTAGATGCTCGTGGAGAGATCTAGAATTCGCGATTCTAGAATCGTCCGAATTAAATTGCAAAAAGTCAAAGCAAGTAAACGCGAGCGCGACGCGATCTCGACCGCGAGAAATTATTTCCCATCAGCGATTCAATCGGCGAATCGAGTTTACCTAGCGAGCACAAATCCCAAGAATCGCGGAAAAGCGAGCACACACCCGCGTCGAGAGCTTAAACTCAGCGCTGGAGGGGGGGATTCTTCTAAACTCGACCGTCAGCTGATTGGTCGTCCAGGCGTCAGCTGATTTTGACAGCCCGGACGACCTTGCGCGCGTCCTAGTCAAGGTATCGACCAATAGGGAAACGTTGCACCGTGCGCACGCGCCTGCACTAAATCCCGATCAGCTGACTTTCTTGCATCCTCGGCGAGACTCGATCGAAAAGAAATCCGAGCCGCAAGCTTCCTGTTCTTAATCCGACTTCATCAATCAGAAGGACTGATTGGGAACGAGGATTCCAAAAAAAAAAGAAAAAAAAAAAAACAGGAAAAACAGGAAAAACAAGAGAAAAATCTATCGATCCGAGAGAGAGAGAGAGAGAGAGAGAGAGAGAGAGAGAGAGAGAGAGAGAGAGAGAGAGAGAGAGAGAGAGAGAGAGACAAAAGTTACGAAAACAGACAAACGCGACGCACTAGTTGCGCGCTCGTCATTCGCTTGCGAGTTTTTGCAACAAGGATATAATTAATGATACATCTTTCAATTTATATCGCATGAATAAATGAACCTTCAACATCCCGTGACAATCATCTTTGAGACTATGACTTGAACAATGGCCCCAAACCGATAATCCGCGAGATACATTCCGAATCTTGCTCGCTCGATAGTAACACCCAAGGTCACGACTCGTTACAGATGACGCGGAAAGTCTAAATAAAGATCGATTGAATGATAATCCCAAGTTTCGACTTTACAGTTTCGACGATTCCACGGGCGTGGATCGGTACTGCACTGCACAGTGCATGTGTACTTGCGCGTTGCCGACATTGCCGCCCGGTTATATTCATTCCGGGGTCTCGAGCTGCCCCGATCAATAATTCGTTTCCCAGTTGTCACGCCCCTTATTGCTCGCGGACGGACGAGCGAGAGTCTAGTAGCAACGAAAAACATCTGCGAACTCTCGTCAACGTCTTGGACGGCTGCGCTGGATAATGCTGAGCGGAGAGTCTTCCTCTCAGAGTCTAGACTTTCCTGCCGATCAACGCGATCAACCGTGACAAGTTGAATGCGAAACTCGGGAGAAAGCGCCCGGCACCAATCTGCCAGCAGCTGCTGCCTCTTCGGATCCCGATTGATCTGTAATCCTCTTGTCGTCCCCGCGTCGTCGTCAGTTCCGTTAATTTATTTTCCCATATTGCCGATGGTAAGATTCCGTCTTCAATCGCGGAATTTGCATCGCGTCTAACGGAACGGAACACGATGAGCCACTTTACCTTCGACGAGTACGCAATTCCGCCGACTCGACGGTTGGCTGACTGGCTGGCTGGCTCCTGCAAGACGATCGCTCGATAAGGAGACCTCGCCATCCTAGCCGAGCCTCGTTCGAGGCTTCTCGCTCTCTCGGATCTCTCTTCGAGATCGCATCACGGTGAAATAGCCGGACAGCGGCTATCAAGACCCTTTCGCCAGTTGGGTAACGGGTTGCCAACGCCCCCAGAAAACTGAGATACCACCAGCTGTGTTCACCCGCTTCATTACCTACCGAGTGAACGCAGAGTGGCTCCCTGTCCTCCGAAAGCTCGTGTTTCCGCTCTTCTCCCTCTCGTACCATCTTACCGACCGGATAATCGTCCGCGGTCATCACGCATTCCCCGCGTTGGGGCCACCAACTCGCCACGAAGATGCGGAAGATGCTGCGTCTTCGCAACGAATGCACCGAGCTATAAATCACGTGTCGCGTGATGTATGGTTTTCCTCTTTTCTTCTAATTCTCGATGTTGTCGTCGTCCGTTTTTCCTAGTCTCATCTGAAGAAATCGAGTACTTTGGTACTATGGCCTGATGATGAGCCAAGATGAGTATTTTTCTCCGCGTCAGTCGTTAAGCGAGAAGAATTCTCCGTCGCGGTTTAAATCCTCGGTCAAATCAATTCGATCAGACGTCAACTTTTAAAGATAGCGCATGCTTCAGCGCGAATCTAAAGTCTCATTATCGATCGAGCTTCGCATCGTCGCGATTTTTATCGGAGATCTCGGAGATAAAACTTCTAGTACGAACGGCAAGATTTGTAAAGAGAGAAAACACCAGTTTACATGCTAATTTCAAATTATTCGCTTCTCCAATCAAGAAAACCTGTCAGGATGACTGGTGCTCCGCTCCGATAATGATCATGTTCGTTAATCTACAGGTATCTATCTCTACAGGTATAGGAATATTTAAATATAGAATCGCAGCGATCAAGTATCCGTTGCGATTGTTTTGCGATTGTTGAGCGATTAATTGGGAATTGCATTAATAAAAGAATAGCCAACAAAGTACCATTTCCGGAGCATTTACCGCGCATGGTTATTGGACATCATTGATCAACTTTTAAAGATAGCGCATTACGCATGACGTATTCTCCCCTTACGCAACCCTGAGGCGAGGCAATGAAGAGAAATCTTGCAATTTTGACTTTGCCGCATATTTCATTATTTGAACATCGCGTTTCGTATTTGCGCGCGCGCGCGCGCGCGCGTTTGTGGAATATCACCAAGATGTCATTTCGCTTTCAATTCATTATCGCGTATCTAAAATCCGCAACATTTTCCTTTTCGAAATCGAGTAAAAACGCGAAAGCAAACATCAGAATAAAGAGTAAACGTGGATGGACACGGACACGGTGAAATAGGCGCGGGGAAATAGAAAAATATAAATAATATATAGGGATATCACAGATGAGGAAAAATTCGACAATTCGATCCCTCTAACGTACACGACCTGGATGATAGCATGAAAGTTCAACTGGACATCAAGTCGCTTCGGCTTTCGTTAAACTTCAAGATTACATTGCTGCAAACGGCAAACGAGCATCTCCGATCGCAAGCGTATGGTAGCTCTCGATTAATTAAGGCGCACAGCAAACAGCACATAAGGAAGGAATAAATTAATCAAGACATTGAGGCTAATTAACGATCTGAACGTCATGAAAAAGCGTCGCTGAATAACGCTCCTGCTCGACAAATAGCCTCACACACTTGCACGTTCGATTTAAAACCCCCGTCCAGCATATATCATTCTCTCTCTCTCTCTCTCTCTCTCTCTCTCTCTCTCTCTCTGTAGTCTTATCGTGGTGCGTCTCTAACACGCAGCGTTCTATCTTTAATAACGTCAACGAAGCACAGCACGTTTTGCGCGTGAGCGGTGGCACAACCTGCGGCGAGAAACCGACGCGATGCCGCGGTCGCGTCCCAAGGTCAGCCAGATAAGTCGGTCAAACCGCGGGGTTATCGCGCAATTCCGCGATTTGTCTGACGCGTTTAAATGGGAAGCCTAACGCGCGCGCGTAACCCCCGGCATTTCCCATCCAGTCAACGATATTTCGCGGTTCTCGCGACCTTCAACCTGCGCTGCGTCCACGAATGCGCGTGGACGAACAGTGCTCTTGCGATATCGTTACTCGTATAGTTCCATGACGTTGGTATCTCATGATAGCACCTCGCTTCGTTATCAGAGATTCGCTCGGTGGGCCTCTGTGAATCTTCATCATCGCGAATGAGGCAACAACCTCCTGGTTTGATGATCACGGAACACGCGCTGGGCGTAGAAATGCCGAAATGGCATTCGGCATGCCCGGTTGTTAATCGAGAGGCGAATGATCGGATCATCACGCGCAAGTAATTCGCTGCCGTTCAATTATCGTTTCAATTATTCGCCTAACGTGTTCGCTCCATTCACGACGTATATTCCTCGATTATTCATGGAACGTTCATCAATATTGATAAATGTTGAAGAAACGCAGCAGGGTACGTTAAAACGTCCCATTCGCAGGATAATTCCGAGTATCGTTAAAATCTACGGAAATAGAAAACAACTCCGCCGCGACGCCTCAACATATTCCCATTCCGTTTTGCTTGGCATCTGCTAATTACGTAAGAACGATCACGCGTAAACGATGCTGATAGGGTCCGCTCCTCTCGATCCGGCCCGAGGGAGGTCGTTTGGAACGACGAACGGACGACAGGCACGCAATACACTAGGAAGATCCAATTTCTCTAGGAGCGACGCAGAAAGTTGTTTTCGGAAGCTTCAGGCGGCTTCGTTGTGAGCGTTGGAGGCGAGCCAATAAGAGATCACACGGCAGAGAGTCTGTCGCGCATCGCCGATGCGTCGTCGTTTCTTGTCCAACGACGTCACGCATCGTGACGTGGACGACATCCAGAGAACATATCCGAATGATGCATGTCCGAGCAGAACTCGGACTTGACGCGGAGATAGTCAGCATTATCGAAGCTACTCGTCCTCATGAGAGAGCTCTCGTCTGGAGAGTTTCCCAAATGGCGCTGGTAACTTGTACGTTACCGTTAAATTCTGATCGCCTCGCGGCACTGCGATCATACACACGTACATGCCTCGTGTTACTTTATCGCTCTTGTATCGTGGCATTGGACAAGTCGCTTGGTTCTGCTCGAATATACCAAAGGATCAAAGCAAATACGGATCCATTTACGCTTCCTCCTAAGCGCAAACGAATCTTGATTCTCTTAGCAAGGCAAATATTAGAAAGATCAATCCGAAAGGCCAACCTGTCTGCCCAGTCCCTCGCTTTTCATCCTTGTCTCTCCCGACTCGAGTGCTCTCTGTTGTCTTAAATCAGAGATGCGAGCTAATGACGCAAGCTTCGAGCTTCTCTAGCAACAAGGAAACTGCACATTCGGACTGATCTCGCTCGATAAGGGGAATTAAAAAAAAACGATGGCTACTTACAGTCGACTGCTCGGCTCGTTACTGGCCTCGTCGCCTTCGATACGATACACCTTGCCCGACATGACGTACTCGAAACTGTCCGCCCTGGAACCGCTTTCCTGCTCCATCGGATTCCATTCGTTTCCATCTGGATAGCCGTCCTCGCGTAACGTTGTCGCTAGCACCAGGCGAAACTTGTCACCTGAACACACAATGATACTTTGTTACACGCGAGACCTTTGCTTCTCACGCCGGACCTTTGCTCGTTGAACAACGAGCCTTGCCGCGTGTATCTATATTTTTATGCCGGACGAATATGTCCTCGGATTACAAGGACAATCTTTGGTGTCGCCATGTCATCGCCGAAAAGTATACGTAAGATCCTCCGACACGGCTCGGAGAAACCGAGAGAGACGATACGTCATTGTGACAACGCACAAACGAATCGATCGATTCCATTTTGCTTCCCTCTTTCGAGTATCTTCCCTGTTCGCGTATCTAATAACGATCGATTTTGTCCGAGAGAGAGGAAGAAAGCTGCGCCAACGGGACGGGTCCTTTGCTAAATCAAGTACGAGAACCAGTGGAAGGAGGAAAATGATGCATTATTTAATGACCGGATAACAGACGCGTCATCCACCGTATCCGAATCATCTCCGACGAGCGCAAAAATAAACGCACGCCGCGCAACGGCGAGACATCGCATCCGATAATAGCATTTATCGCAAATGCTACGTTCGCATGGTCCGCCTGAATCAACGGATTTTCACTTTTCTCATCGCGACACGTTCGTCTCATTACGAGATGTTCTTTACACCTCGTCGCGCTAAGCAACACTCGGCGAACTTGGGAACTGATTCGCGCGCGCGCGAGATGGATCTCGCTTGATAAATATCCCTCGAAATCGAACGAAATAACATTTTAACGGCCGAGATGCCATTTCTCATTCTCAAGATAACTCTTGACATCAACGAGAGCTTAAGGGAATGTTTGTCGAGAAACCGATAACGATTAACGTGCATATTGTCGGTGCAGATATCGGTCGAATATTAAGTCGAATTTCAAGTAGAATTACGTTGTAATCTCCAAGTTGTTGCATCGCGTCACGCCTTCGTAGATACTTTTGCAGATACGAATAGAAGAACGGAAGTGAGGGGAACACAAGGGGGACACGACAGTAGGGACGGTGTATATAGGGCATATAGGGAAAAGAGGCGGGATAAGCCGTCAAAAGAGGGTCAGAGTGCACCGATGTAAGAGGAGCAAGTAACAAGAGCGAAAAAAAAGTCGGGCTTGAAATGCTTGGTGTACAAATTAATTTCTTGCTTCGTCGTACAAAGTACAAAATTCACTTCGCAAAGGTGAGAGATTCCAATCCATAAAATAGTCCCCGTGGTTTTCCCGATGACCTTGAGAGCCATTTATCGGACAGCTGATCGCGAGACTTTCGAGTCGACGAAAGTCATCGACGCTTCAAAAGCAAGAAATTAGTTTGTGCATTAGTAAGGATGCCCAACTTGGACCGGCGTATACGCAACACGTCGGTTTCCTTTTCGATTAACCAGAGGTCGCTCGCAGAGCCACCTGTGACGAGAGATAATAAATCAACATGAAATATAGCGCGCCTGGAAGTAGGCAACCGCAGGGGATTCTACGATTAGCGCAGAGTCCTCCTCGTCCCTGTGCGTAGTCCGGACCGATAATACCTAAGAAGTCCCGGGACGCAAGGTCAAGGTTAAGTACACGCCACGGCGGGTACTATGCGCGCTTTAATCGATACTACATCGTCGGCGCCATCGCCGGAACGATATGTGTATATGTGTACATATACTCGAGTGTCGAGATGCTCGAGAGCAAGCAAGCTGTCACGAAATCAATTAAGAAGGCAATCAGTTTTGCAAAGTTGACAAAATTGTCAACATTGTTTCTCTTCATTGACGCGCCGATTGTCGAGCCGATAGTTTCCGAAGTGTGCCGCATAGCATTGCGCGGCGCTGTACGACCAATCCTTTATCCGTTTACTTTGCAGAATCGAGTAATGCATAATCTGCAAATGCAACAATCGCATACGAAGATACATATTTAAAAATTTAACGTTTCACATATGATTGCAGCACGAGTTTGGTGCACTCACAGGCGCACATTCGGTAAATTTCCGGCTCATAGCCGGAAGTGATAAATCGGAGCACCGCAATCGCAATCGCGATGAATTTCCATGTTTTTTTCCTCGTCGATGATCGAGGTTTTCCGTTCAAAGGGAAAAAGATTTGCCGACAGTTACGATCGGGGCGAACGAGCCGGCAGAACCGGTCAATTGATCTTCTCCGCAAAAATAGATACGTGAACCGAGCTTACATCATAATGGTGTCACGGCATCGTGCAGCAATAGCCTACCACTACTACGGATCATCCGGTCGAGTATTACGCGGGTAATATCTCGCGTTTAAATTAACCCTCGCACGACCGAAACGACGCCCCGTCCGATGAACGAGAACTCGGCTCGCTCGTAAAGCTCGCCGAAGAGGTATTCGAATCGCGCAGTTCGAGTACGCGAGGCTCCACCACTCCTCGCGGGAATCGCGTAATCAGAGAAAAAGAGGAGAGGCGGGCAGATTGGGGGAAATCCCGCAGTCCAGGAGTACGCAACGCTGCATGCAATGTCCCCGGGATAATTATTTATCCCGGTAGAATGTATGGAATTTTGATATATACAGCGAACAAAACTGCGATTACGCGTCGCTGAACACGATAACCTGGCAATAGCGTCATTGGACGCTTCGCGCGATAAAAATACACACATACACACACGCTATCACATGCGCACTTGTGCATGCAAATGACTAACTCGATCGATTAATTGAGATTCGGTTAACACGGAACTGGGAAGAAGAGAGACGGCGAGCCCCGGAGGCGCGATTCACGCGACGATGACCTTGAGAGAGTCGCAGCGGTTTGTCGCTGCGGGGTGGGGAGAAGGGGGCCTCCCACGAAATCGATAACGCGTGACGGAGCGCGGACGGCGGGCGGGCAACGCGAACTATAAACGCAGCTAACGTTGGACCGACGGGAGGGAGGGAGGGAGGGGAACGAGGGGGAGGGGAGATCCGGCACACAATGATATGACTTACCTCCACGACTACAGCAGAGCCGTGGCGCAGCGCAGCGACGACGTTCGTCCGGGATCCCGGTCCGAAATCCGGTCGCCATCTTGGCCCGTGACGCGCGCCTCGCGGCGGCGCAAATTGCGCCACCGTTTCCACGGCGCGTTCCGCGTCGTCCACCGCGGCCGGATCCACCTGTGCGTGTGCGCCGCCGTTACGACCTTGTCGGGGCCCTTTCCGCCCGAACGGAGACTCGCGAGATCACGACGAATCGTCGACGCTCTCTCGATCATCACCGCCGCGCATCACCACCATCCCTCTCTCCCCCTCCCCTCCCCGCGCCGACTCCCTGTTCGTCGACGCCCACGCGTCGTCCGTCTAGCCGTTTCGAACATCGACGTGTTCCGGCCGGTCATATTCGGAGTAATAATTTCACGCGGACGACACGACGTTGCACTGCGAGATATCCACATCGCGCGCCGCGTCGCGTCGCGTCGCGTCGCATCGCGCCGAGAGCACGGCGCATCTGTCGGTTTTGCCAATGACCAGCAAAAAAACCCTCTCAAAACTCCCCTCCCCCTCGCCGGAGACGGCACATTGCGTATTCAAAATGTCCGCTCGCTCGTATCGTCGCTGTGTCGTTATCGTCGTCGTAGTCGTCGTTGCATCGAAGCAGACGACGTCAGATCGAGCGTAACGTAACAAACACCTGCGAAATTTTCGACGGCACTCGGACGTCGCGGCTAGCTACCAGGATCATCCGCGATGATCGCCGCGTAATGACATAACCATAAAGCGCTCGTTCGTCTCCCGCATCGTTGGAGAGGACGATAACCAGATGCGCGCAGAAACGAAGAAAGGGGAAAGTGAACGAGCGATCGACGCGCGATACGACACGACACGATCTCGATTCTCACCATCTCGTCGAGGAAGCGATAAATAGCCGACACGGGGGGAACAGGGACACACGGGCACACGGAACAAACGAATAAACGAACGAACGAACCAGCAGCAAACCGCATTCACCGCTTCTCTCCGAGGACAAACGAGTACGCGCGCGTTCCCCGCGCGACCGACACGATTGCGAGTCGTGGCCGCTTTGACCTTGGCATTGAACTTGTGGGCGCCGCGCGGAGCGAGGCGCGCGGCGGGAGACCTGCGCTTGTGGTGGGGAGCGCCGGAGTGGGGAGCGCAGCTGAGCTGGCGGAACGGAGCGCGGCGGGGGGAGGGGAGCGCGAGCGGGAGGAGGGGAGAGGAGTCCCACGGGCGAGAGGTCGGGCGGACCGGTATTATAGCGAGAGAGAGATTGCGTCATCTCGCGCAAGCCTGAATGCCGCGCGTCAATACAGCGGAGACTCAAGCCTGGCCCTTATGGACTAACCTTCCCGCATTATAGGTGCGCGCGCGTATACGTTACGTGTAGATATGTAATATATGAATACGCGCGCGCGCACACATATGGTCTTCGCTATCTATCTGTATCTGTATCTGTATGAGTGCCGCACAGTATATGCGCGCGCGGTGCGATTTTATTTAATTTACGAATAATGTGCAAAGTGAGTGCATAATTCGCTCGCTCGAACGTTCGATTCCATGAACGTGGCAAATGATTCCTCCGTTCCGCGATGATTGATTCGTTTGTCTCTCGGAGCTCTATGAGGGCCGGAAAATGATGTGCATTTCGATCCAACGTAAAATAGGACAACGCATATTCCAGTACAATATGTTTATCGTCATTAACGTTTTAACGTTAATATTATTTAAATATTAAACATTTTTCGATTTTCGAATCGTGTCGAAGAGACGAAACTTTTTATCATAATGTAATCGAATATTATACATCATATATACGCCATTTAATAATTCCAAAGTTCTTTAACATAAATTGCCTCGCAATCGAAGGTAAAACACATAATACATAATTTGCGTATATTCTAAATATAGATCGAAAAGTCGGGCATCATTAATAATCGGTTTGTATAATAATCGATTACACGAATCATCGAGATAACAATTCTGTTTTAATCAATTTTCCTGTCTGGCACGAAAAACGGGACAACTTTTTCCGCGATTCCGAGTAAGACAATAGATCATATCAAAGTAAGGCATCACACCGCCCTTAGTTCGACCAAACTTCACCAATCGGCGCAGCTGCATCGGTAAACCGGGGGCGGAGCCAGGCGAGTCTCCAAGTCGGACTCGGTCAGCGCGAATTCTCATTGGTGAAGTTCAGAGTCGAGGCAGCATTAATCGTCACGATCGCGCGTTACTCTCCGATGATACGCAACGTGTTCGGCGGGGCAAGATGGCTAGTATACGACGATAAATCCACGTCATCGTGTCTCGGATACAACCGGATGGACGAACGCGAAAAAATGGCCGCTTAAAAAAGAAAAGAGAGAAAGAAAATGACGATAAATCGAGAATAAGTCGTGTTCGTGTAGAAAGCGGAAGTATGAATCAGCGCCGATGAAAGCGATAGAACGCAATGCTATGCAATACTATAATTCCCTATATCGCAAACTCAAACTATCATTGTATCGATTATCGAAGTAAAAGGTTGAAAGCTTTTATCGAGTCAAATTGTATTCGACATCTGTGAGAAGATGAAAAAACTTGACCAGAAAAAGATACCGAGGACTTGAATGCCGCACGAGTTATCAGATGGCAAAGAATCCTAAGAAATTAAGTCCTATACGCAAAATATTATTATCATCCCTAATTGCCTCGATGCTCGGAAAGAGCAATGATTTTTTTTCTTTTCTGAAATTCTCTTAAATCGTCCTCATGCGAAGCATTCGTCTCAGACACGATCGTAGTAAAAATAGGAATAAATGATAAAATTAAATTAAAATTATTTAAAGGACCCCTTTTACAATGCTCGATCAATTCTCGATTCAACCAATATCGATATCGATTCTACATTGCATTACATTGGCTCATCTTACATAAGAATGCGCGTAACGCGTAAATATATTCATATACACATAAGAATGCGCGTAACGCGTAAATATATTCATGTACACATAAAATGTATGATTATAAAAAATGTATATCATACGATACATATGTGCGACGTAGATCACTGGACTGGAAGCGTGTAAAAATTATTCAAAAATGATCGAAACGCGTAATCGCGTTTTCTTGGAGCGAGGAATCGATAGCAACCGATTTCCGACTCTGAAAATCCTTGGCAGCAGGAGAGAATCGTAAAAAAAACAAAACAAAAAAAAAACAAAAAAAAAACGGTCGTCTCATATGGTCCCAAATTCCATCGAGTAATGCACATCGGGATCGACCGTGTCCTCTGTAAACGAGAGGACGTCTTACGGTTGCAGCATCAGTTCGGCCTTGGCTAGCGCATTTGCCCTCTTATGCGGACGAGAGAGACACATATTCCGCCGCGGATATTCAGTGCGCGATGCATCGCAATTTTACCGGAGACAGCAAGACAAATGCGCGAGAGATTCGCATTAGCGACGGTGGATGCTGAGGAAAGTGATAGATAGATAAGAGAGACGGATTCTGTATCGTTTGTCGACGAGCATGAGCGTCCTTGCAAAGGGAAGAAAGGGCGGAAGACGTGTTCGCCTCGCAGGCGTTTCCCATATTCGGGAAAGTGTTCAGAAATCAGATCGCGAATTAAAAGCTTCGCAAAATGAGCAATGAAGAGATTCTGGGGGAATCCCGAGTATTTGCGGGAGAATGAGAACCGGAAACGACGTGAAGGGACGCGGCTCCAGGATTGGATGCGAAAAGTCGAACACCACGGTTCGCGCTGAAGTTGCGTTTCCAAAGATTACGTCCGCTTACGAACAGCCAATCGCAGCTCTTTGTATTGCATCGGAGCCGCGCATGCGTGAGATCGAATCGAAGCGGACGCGGATCTGCTGTAGATTTAAGAAAACCTGGAGACAACTTATTGCGATTTGCGGCACAACGGAAAAAGTGAAATTATTCGTTGACAACTCGCGTCAAAGCGGCCAAAAGTTCCCGAAGAAATATCGAGTTGATCGCGAACATTCCGCTTGCGCGCTCGATTTATCAATAGCGATTTATCTCACGGGGATATTTTCGATCGTGTATGCGCTTCTCGTTTCTCCGCAGCGTTGGAAATGGGACCGAAGAAGTGACGACAATCGAGAGATTGCCTTCCTGGAAGACATGGAAACAGCTACGCGAGTTAATACGCCGGCGGTTCGATCGGAAATTACGAGCCCTCAAGTCACGTTCGCACGAAAGAACCGGTACTGCGATGTGTATTACGCGCTTTTCTATTTCCTCAAACCGATCATTTTGAACAAATGGACTTGCGCGTGAAATTCACAGTTCGATATTCCGAGATAATCGCAGTGCGGAGAAGCGAGATGAGAAATCGTGTAAGAAATTCGACGATCGTCTCGATCGTCGCGATCGGAAGCGCAACAGCAACCTTCCGGTCGCGTTCCGATATCCGGAGACTATCGCCGAAAAGGATATTCCTATGCGAGGAAATAAATTCCTGGTTAAAAAAAAAAAAAAAAAAAAAAAGAAGAAAAGAAAGGGGGAAAAGAAGCAGAACTTACCCAGGTCCATCGGATAGAGCCAGCTGTTGATGTCCAGGATGAGATCCATTTTGAAGGACTCGGACTCGCAGTGCAGCCTGCTCACTGAAACCAGGAAGGAGCGCGTTCGTTAGAAGAAAAAGAAAAAAAAACAACGTCTCACCTGAAACACGTTGCGATTAAACAATCGAATGACGATTCCCGGCGACGGGAACCGAAAAGTCGCGACTTACTTTTAAGAGAGAAGAGTCATTTTGACGCCGCTGACGTCACCGGACAAAGGCGCCCGCGATCAAACGCGCTTCCGACTGGACTCAACACGCACGATCCAATTTATCGACTCACGCGTGCGTGTATGTATATATATGTGTACACTTGTGTCCGCGATCTTGCCAAATAATGTCTCTCTCCCTCTCTCTCTCTCTCTCTCTCTCGCTCTCTCTCGTCTGCGTTTCTCGGCTCATCGTCGGCTCGCGCGACTTGCAGCACATCTCGGCTGAGCGCGCTTTCGACATTCGACCGAGACGAAAAAGCAGTTTGACTCGCCGCTCGTTTCGGAGTCACCTATTGCCATATCGTCGCTCGTTCGAGCGCGATAACGGCGCCAAGTTAATTCCGGACTCGATAATGAACAACTTTTGCGATACCCGGCGCGCCGCCGCGTAAATGGCGACTGCGAATCATCCAAGAAGGAACCGCTCCAACCGTTTGGCGCGTAATCCGAAAATCGTGTCGTAATAGTCATTTTTCATTGGACGAGTTCTGATTTTATCGAATCTAGAAGTTGGGATGGCGGCGAGTTAGCGCGGATTAAGAGTTCGCTAAGGGAATTTCACGCGAATCGACACGGCGCATCCTCGCTTCTCGGGAGACCGACTTTGCTTTGAATGAGAGCAAATTGGGGGTTTACGTGAAGACCAGTGAAGAATATAAATTGTTAGACAATAACATCGACAACCGCTATAAATGTATCTGAAGACATTTTTGATCAAGATATTAAATCTCGGACATTAAAACGGATTAGAAATCATCGTCAACAGTGCACATCGAATGCACATCGAGCTATGAAGACTAGCTTCGATATGATGACAGTTTTGTTAATCTTGCACAGCGTACGTGCGATATAAATTTTCCGCAACATAGTTCGCTTCGTTTCATATTGCTGCCAATATTGTTGGAATTCTCCAAACTTTGACCAGGTATCGTACTCGTAAGGCCAGGTAACGGCCGAAGACGTGCACGTAAATTTCAACACATGCCCCAGTGGGCGAGTTGAGGTAATAAATTCAGCGTGCTCCGTCATTTTCAATTTCCATTTCTTCCTTAGCAGAAGTAAACCGCAGCCAGGCGAAGCGGAACTACAGAGCGTGTCGCGAAATGTTTGCTAGCTTGTGTATTCCGCGTATCCGCGCATCGTTAAACGTTAAACAACGGCGTGACAGCAAGTAGACACGGAAATAGCTGCGAGCTGTTTAGCCGAAAAATTCAAATTTCGCCGCTGGCTCGTAAACAAGAAAACGCAAGCGGAATCTTCCAATCCTCCGGCAACAAAACGCTCGCCGCGAGAAGCGCCCCCTCGATAACGATCGATCTTTATGCGAGACCAATCAACAATTGCATACGATCGCTAGTTACGCGCGTCGCGCCTCCGGCGGACCGATATCTAACTACGCGCGTCCTTGAGATCCAAGGTCTGCATTTGATATTGATTTCGTCAACCGCGATACAGCCCGCTCCGCGATAATCTAATATCGAGACGCAATGTCATTCTCGGCTGATCTCGAGTGCCCGTGAGCTGAATTATCGGCATCGCGGCGGATCATCGAGACGACCAGCCGATCGCGACCGAGAAATACGGCCGGTCAAAGTTTACATCCCGATTAGGTCCGCCCACATTTCCAATGTGGAACACGAGATACGAGATGCGTCTCGGAAATCTCGCGCGCTCTAATTGATTTCGATTATCGAAATGCGCGCAGTCGAGTAATCGGAACGCAATTGAAAACACCGCGCACTTTGAGACAAAATGTGAGATGGAATGCAAGGGAAACCTTGTGCACGTTAAAGGATTGCAGGGTTAGATCGACGCGCGTGATTGACTTCTTCGTCGAAAAGAGATTTCATCAAAGCTCTCGATTAATTATCGGAACATCGCGCCACGAATTCTCCCACTTTATCAAGCGACGTAAAGTACATCCTGAAAATTCGATCTACATAATAGCTTTATTCTAAAGATGACAATGATAATAATACTCAGAGTTGTTAATGCGAATCAAATTTAGGGTGCGACGACAATCTGACTCCAGTTTCCGGAGTAAACCAGCGACCTTGGATCAGAGACCGATTTCCTAAGCGAAGGATGTAATTTGTTATCCACATCTGCAATGTTATCTACAATCTATATTATCGCTCTCCGTGCAATCCTATATTTTCGTTTCACAAAAAGTGCAACATCCCTCGCGAGTGCAAGCGCCAAGCCTTTCTTAGGCCAAGATGTCAATTCCGATGCCACCAATCACGCCTACGAAGTATCAATTCGACTTTAATCCGAGCTCAAATCCAGACCTTCCCCCGCTTTGCGCAAGTTGCAGAAGATCCCCGACAGTTGCAAAGCGCGAAAGCATCCAGTTTCCGATCGAGGCGAGGATTGTTATGCCCAGAAATGAAGATAACGAATTGATGCACGGCGCTGCCGCGACTGCAATTACGCGACAATTACTTCGATTCGGTTACTCACGCGGCTGATCCGTCCTCCATCGGCTCTCAGCCGATATCTATGGGGGTCCAGGGGAGTTTCAGATCACACGAGCGGAAGCAGGAAGAGATGCATCCACGACGCTTGCTCGTACATCCTTTCCTCCACCAACACATTCCCCACTGTACCCGCCAGCTGATCCTACCTCTCGCACCCTCCTCTTCCTCCCCCACTCGAGTTTCTCTCTCCTCGTCCCTTCCTCCTGGCCTTTCCTCGGCCCTCTCGCTTGTCGTTTTCTTCGCTCGTTGCTTCAATTTTTACAAATTTCACTCCCATAAGTTTCACCATTGCGCCATGGCGAGGCCGCCGCCCCTCTCTTCCCTTCGAAGAGTCCACGTTCCGCGACGACGGAAATATACGCGGTTAACTCCGTGGCTAACAGCACTGTGATCTGCTATCGTTGCTGACGTTGCTTCCAGCTGGCAGCTCTTACGGGGAGCAGAGCAAACCAGCCGCGGCGACGGCGCTGAGGAAGAAGATTGGAGACACCAGCATCGGCGACCTTTATGGTCCATCCACTGTCGACGTAAATTTTCCAACGGGCTTGCCTCCCCTCCTTCCGTCTCTCTCTCTCTCTCTCTCTCTCTCTCTCTCTCTCTCTCTCTCTCTCTCTCTCTCTCTCTCTCGCTCGTTCACTCGCTCGCCCTCTCTTTCTCTCCCCTCGGGGAAGAGAACAGCCGCCCTCCCCGAGCTCGGTTCGTGCCCACCCCCTCGAGCTCTCCCTTTCGCCGGGAGAGATGAAAAGGGGTAGTGCATCCTCTCCCTCTCGCAGTGCGCACTACTACCCTCGCTTGTTGCCCGAATGAATTTCTGTTGATGTTACTGGCCGCGAAAACAACGGAGAAATTAGGAAAGAGTTGCATCAACGATTCGTGCATCAGCTCGTTCCGCCTTATCGATCTTCCGCGGCTCTTTAGGTTATGGGGTTTTATTTACTGCGCGCAACTCGCTTCGACGTAAGCGTCGAATGAACGATCTCGAAAATTTAGAAATCCCGGCACTGTTGTCTCTCTGGCCTTGCTCTTGAAACGTCAACGCGATACAATGGTAAATTTTCTTAGAACGAAAAGAAGAGGAAAGCTACTCCAGTTTGACAAGTTTCGTTTAGTGTGTTTAGATCAATTGAGTTTCCTTCTGCATTTTTGGAAATCTTACTATCCCAAGAGGATCTCGAGAATTTGTAGAGGCAGGGGATCCTCGAGTTGCATAAGAATATGAAAAAAAGAAAGAAAAGGATATTACGAGAGAATCCCAATGTGGCAAAAAGAATCGTGCCCAATTAAGTATCCTCTCTCTGCGTTTGTCCTGCGGGAAAAAATTCCAGCCACACTCTCAGCGCGGATACATGAAAACGTCGTAAAATCATCGTACGTGTATGCACGAGTTACTAATAGCAAAAATCGTTAGCTCGTGGGCGTCCTAGCACTTTGAAGTTTAGCACACGACGCGGAGGACCTATATGCAACTTCAAACGGAGACCTGGCTTTAGCGCGCCGCGGGCACGGAAAAATCGTATCGCGACGTCATGGTCGCAAACAAGTCGGGAGATCCGCGAGACACGCGAGGGTTGGACTCCCCATCTCCCGAGAAGAGAACGTCAGCGGGAGCACCTCTAGTGACCTTTACACTCCGGCGAAGCGCGAAGTTGCCTGAACGAAACGACGCCGCTCATCTTTCCTCGCTACGCTCCGTCCCAGCGAAACGAGTCCATCCCCTCCCCCCCCCCCCCCCCCCCCCCCCCCCCCCCCCCCCCCCCCCGCAAMCCCCCCCCCCCCCCCCCCCCCGCCCCGCCCGCCCCTCCCCCTCCGCTCCTCGCAAGCGTGGGAGCTTAGGCGGCCACCCCCGATGCGCTCCGCAGGACAGGGCGAAAGGGATGGCAATGCACTTACCCCCACACTGCACTACTCCCGCCTACTACCACGTAGAGTAGTCCTTTTTCCCACCCTCGCCTTGTCCTCTCGCCCTCAAACCGCCCCCCCCCCTCCTCCGAGAGGATTTCATCTCGCCGTTCTCGCTCCCGTCTCGCTGGGCCATCGGATTTTTCTTCCTCTTCCCGCGAGCTCCATCTTCTCCGAGAGCGCGAGAGCTTCTGCTTTTCCAGCTTGTTGCGCGCGATTGAATTGTTTCACTCGGGCTCGAGGCTCGTTTTTTGGAAATCGTGCTGACCCTGGCGCTCTCACGCTGAAAGGCGATCGCCTTTTTCCGCGCGCGATGAACAGGTCTCGCGTTTTTGGAGGCAAGATTGCGGCGTTTAGGAGCGCGCGTAATCCTAGTTTCTTTTTTCCTCCTCGAGTTGGATCGGTAACCGACTTTCCACGCGCTTTTCCGTCCATCGTCAGCCGCATATCTCGACATTCCTCGCGCTTCCTCGCGCTCCGTCGATTCCACGATTGATTTCGCGTTAGACTTGGTGGTGGTGCGCTCGATTTGCCAGCTAAATCGCCTTTCCGTAATGACAATCGCTAAATCCATCAGCATTGATCATGAACGAGATAGAGTCGGCGATTCGTTTCCGCTCATGTGCTGAGCAACAAGCACGGTAAAAGCGTCGTTGCTTTCTCTAATCAATTAGCTACGTTATTACGATATATTGATGTTTCTCGACACACCGCACAAATAGACGGACCGCATTTGTCGATAACGTTGCGTTAAATACCGAGAAATCCGTCTTTACGGTATTCGACTATTCGACTATCCCGAACATAAAGCTTGATTCAAGGCGCGATACGTGAAATAAATCGTATATCTATGATGTTTCGGACAACGGTCTCTCCAAGTAATTAACGTGTTGTGTATCTTAATTTATCTTAATTGAAGAAAACAGCGCCGCGCTTTCTCGACGAATGAGAAAGGATCAATCCGGCTTTTATCCAGTTACTTTCGCAATTCGCCCAATGCGTTCCGTGTCTTTCCTTCTCCCAAGATTGTACATCTGTGTATCTGTGTATATTTCGTGATGTAAATATTTTCTATCGCGCAATCCTCTGCATATCTGACACGTACAGATAAAGGAAATTCCCAATAACGGAGGAACCATCGCATCCAGTCGAGATTACGTCGCTAGTAACTTTGACTTTGATCGATCGCGATTTAAATCGAGCACAATTTGTCCCTATATATGGTCATTTTTGACAAAGCGCTGTTGTTGTTCTGTCGGAGATACATACAAGGTTACTAGCGAGCAATGCGATCACGATGAGTGTGCCGGCAAATCATTCAAAAAGCGGATACAGTGAAAATACGCGGACCAAGTCATTAATTCTCGCGTTATCACAACCGAGACCGTCACGTCGAGTGCAAAGCATGCGCATATCGTTATACAAATCCTTGTACTAAGATTCAGTCGGGCATAAGGCGCGGTGACGATAACCAACACAGGATCGCGAGAGTTTTGCCAAGGTACGTGATGAAGCAGAAAGTTATCGATCACGTTCAACATTATTTGTGACGAGAAAGTATCGCTTTTGAGCGTTTTACGTGGACGAAGCATATATGCTTTTAGATATGACGTTAAATATAGAAATTACTGCGCATCGAAGCTCTGATTTATTCAGGAAAATATTCCGACTTCCCAGAAAAAGATCGATTGATGTAATATTCAGGATTAACCTCACACGGGATCAAGTTGAAATTAAATCCGTGAAATCCGAAAAGGATTGCTCTCGCGCGCACGCGTGCGTGTGTGCGTTAGATTTGTGAAGATTCGGGGAAAATCTAAAAATGTCGCTAAACTGAATTGAAAGTCAAGAATTACAAATCTATCTTTTCGAATTTCTCGACTTTTCTCCGATATTTTTTACGAGAAAAAAAAATTACACGAAACTGACGCGAAAAGACGCGTAACAGTGCGAAGGCACACGAATGCAACCTTTGCCCCAAATTCCAATTCAAAAGACAAGGGTTACAAGGAACGAGGAGCCGCAACACACACACGTGCGCGCGCGCGCGCGCGCCCGCACGCACCAACGAAAATATACATAAATCTGGCCGATAAAGTCTTGAGGAAGGAAGGAAGGGCGGACGGCGCAACGGATAATTAAAACGTTTATACTTTCCGTGCGTCGTGGCAAAAATTAAATTAAAGTCTCTAATAAAGAAATAAAGGGGAGGAACAAAGGGATATGACGGACGGACGGAGGGAGGGAGGGGGGGAGCAGAAGCAGACCGAGCTGGAGCGAAAGGGGTTGGCAGGAACAGCGATGCGGGCGGACAGAGGAGAAAGCGCGAGGAGGCGGGAAGGAAGGGGAGAGTGGGGAGGAGAGGAGACTTGACGTGCGTAGGCTGGATTCGACGGCGGGGGTTTCCGAACTGCGCAGTGTCGCTATCCGTTATCGACCGGTTCGCAGGCACTATAAATACTAGGCGCACCAGGCTCTCGCTACCCCCGCGCCGTACTCCCTCCCCCTTCCGCTCCCGCCCTTGCGCAGTCCTCCGTCCTCGACCGACCAACCCACCACCCACGTATGTACTCCTCGCAAACCCCTCCCCCGTCCCCCGTCCTTCGTCCGGCTTGCGGCTGAATCACCCTACCACCGTTTATCGCGCAGCTCTCGCTGTCTCTCTTCGCCGATACTTTCCCTCCTCCTCCCGCCATCGCTCATCCCCTCGACCAGCGAGGGACGGAAAACCTTGACCTTCAAAAGAGCGTCAGAGGGCGAACATGGCGCTCGCTCTTGCCACCCTTCCGCTTCTCCCTCTTTCTCTCTGCTCCTCCCCTCCTCACTCTCTCCCTCTCCCCCCCCCTTCGCGATCTTCCCCCATCCGTCTCGTTCCCCTCCCTCATCGCTCCACCACCCCCTCCTCATCCTCGTCCTCGTAACTTCGTTTTTTTTCCCCTACTAGCTCTTTGTCTCGCACATTGTGCGCAAGTGAAATTATATCGCCGTTCGTTCGGTGGCGAGTCGCGCGCAAGTGGCTGCTCTTCGTGTACTCGCCATTTCGATTATTGTCGTACGTTGTATATCGTCTAAGAATGCTCCCGATGCATTAGATGCTGCACTCGAGGAGAGCGCGCACACTACAAGTCCTACCGCGAACCTTAATACACATTCGCAACGAGCGAACGCGTATCTCCGCTAAATGCCTCTCGAGTATCGGTTATAGCTTTTTATCGATCTCTCTCGCCCCGTTGCCAAACACGTTGCATTACATCGTGTACTTTCCCTCTCGCCTTCCCTTCGCGATGTCCGATTCCAACGTTCGGGACGATGTAATTGCGCAGATAAATACGCGAAGCGTCGTAAATTTGCAAGTATTGAATTCCGATGGGCGAATTCCGAACGGACGGGACCAAGATGCTCCACGAGTCGCTTCGCTAATCGACAGAGAGCGGCTCGCTGCTGCTCGTGAAATAAAAATTTATGATCGGCCTCGTGACCGAGTCGCGCGTGCCTTTTCGGTGGTCCGAGAAGAGTTATACGTTTGTCGGGCTGTAAAATACCGACCGAGGTGAGACGTAAGTTTCGTCGTTGTCGCGAGGATGAATTTTCCCTCCGCGGTCGATGAGAGATGCATTGCCGCGCATCGCGCACCAATGATTCGCAAAAGTCATGGCGAGAATATCGATGACTCGGGAAACGTGGAACGCGGGGAATGCGGGGAGATCGGATGCTGCGCGAATTTATCGAAGCGGATGCGAAACGCGCAAGACCGAAGCAAGGGAGAACAAACAAGCTGGATCGGGGATGATGGAATCATCCCCGGGTCTGTAACGTGATTACACAATGAAAACGCATGCGAGCATAGGAGCGGTATATTACTGTTCATTACGAGGAGATATAAATACGACACGTTTGATAATAATCTCCCCCGTGGTGATAAAGGGATATTTATAAGTTCAGAGTTGACTGTTTTAATGGACAATCGAATTCGTTTCGAGCTTCTCTGATTGAGGCTCGATTCGAATCAACTGCGAATACAGTCCAAGATAGCCAGCGTATAAATAACTGTCCGATTCAGCCGATCTTAATTCGTCCGCCGAGATATTTTTAATTTCAATTACCTAAACCGGCGGGCGAGCGAGCGTGACGCGCGTCAATAAAAACGTGGATTTGCATTTTTATTACATTCCGGCAGGAATGCACGTTAGGATCGATAATATTTGCCTGTCGACCGGCGACAAAGAGACTGTTCGGAATTCCGGATGGCCAGCCTTAAAATCGCGATATTTCAAAGCGTTGCGCAATCCTCCTTCGTTCTTCCTCAGTTTGTCAGCTGGTTTCAAGGTCAGCCGCCGGAGGGACCGATCTCGGACAAGCTGGAGACCGGTCTCTCTCGGATCACGCCACGTGCACAGAAAAACGACATATATATACATACATACATACATACATACATACATACATACATACATACATACATACATACATACATACATATATATATATATATATATATATATATATATATATGTAGCTAGAACGAAGTTCGTTGATTATGTCATGTCTATGTGGCGCGGTGACTTTAATATCAGTCGGCTGAAACAAACGGGATCGTGGCAACTGACCCGTTTACGTGATTTGCATTTATACGTATTCGTATTTACCGAAACTTATCCAGGATACTTGATGCCTCCGCGAAATGCTCAATCAAGCAATTCGTTTCGCAGAATAACGGCTTACCGAATTTTCTACCATCATTTTCGTGACATGATTCTCCCCCTCTCTCCCTCCCTCCCTCCCTCTCTCTCTCTCTCTCTCTCTCTCTCTGTCTTGGAATGAATCTCTTTGAATGAATATCGACTAAACATATGGCAACGCTCATCTGCTCAATATTCTTCCAATACAATGAACTTTTTCTTTAAGAGTTTTTTATTCAGGCAAGAAACATTAATTTTGTAGCGCGCAACAATTATTACCGCCATAAATTTATCATTTCTTCTCGCGGTTGGCGCGACAGAGCTTTGATGACTTGAGTTTTGCAAACAATCAATCCGGAATTTCCATTCCAACCGAGAGAAAGGATCTATCTCTTCTTCTCGATCCCCGCGATATCTAGATTCAACAGGGAGACGCGCGATGACGGCGATTTAATCGGTGACTCTTCGATCCGCGAGAGCGGAGCAAAAGGGGGGACCGTTAAACAGCACGTCCGTCGATATTCTGTTATCGACACGCGTACCCTTCGCGAGATGAACGAGCCACCTGATTGGCATCCGCGCAGAAATCGCGCCGCGCGGCTAATCAATACGCCCGCGAGCCGGTGAATTTATACCGTGCGCGGAATTTAATAGCGTATAAAATTCTACACGCTTATTTCCTCCAAATAACCTTTAACTTTCACCGGTAAATTAGTAGCGGGAATCAGTGCGCGAGTCCGGACCATAATGGGGGCCGATTTCGTGCGATCGACGATAACGGACATTCACGCGCGAATTGATCCCCGACGCCTAATTGTACATATCCAATTTCGCGTATGCCTGAAATAATTGAAAATTAGGTTATCAACTTCGCGCCATTTCGCTCACCTACGAATCCAGCGACGTAACGTGGGCGTTAAAACGCCCATACAAATTAATTTCTTGCCTTCCTGCAAAACTCCTAGACTTGCTATCATGAGACAAAGTTCTCAAATTAATGAAACGATCATTTTCGATTAGACCTGGAGCGACATATCAGACGGCTAACTGCGGCTAGAGCGATCTGGCGCTTTTGAGCCGATGAAATCATCGATGCTTGAAATCACAAGCAAGAAATTAACTTGTACATCTAAATATCCGCCGCATTTCATCAGGAGCAACAATACGCTTCGCTCTAGTCTCTCTCTCTTTCTCTCTTTAAGCCTGCTACGACTACAGGTTCGCTGCTTGAAATAATATACGTGTGCGCACAAGTGCACAAGCGTGTGTAATAATTTCTGTTCGGTGTCACACCCGTGTAACGAGCCGATGTCGGGTATGCTCGTCGGCGGATCGCGCGAATAGATAACGCGGCAGACACGCGTACGCGCGTGACTCAGAAAAGCAAATAAGGAAGAAAACATTCGTCCGACACAACACAATCGTCGCGCGGATTATCGTCATAATAATAACAATAATAATAATTAAAAAAAAAAGGAGAGAAAAGTGGAAAGAAAGATCTACCTCTCGTTACCGATAAGCCGCAATGTCGGCAGTTTCATAAGCCTCGAACTTGAAACGCGACGCGATTATTGTTCGATGCAATCAGTAATCATGTAATTATCCTCCCGTTGTGCATTTCTATTGCGTTTTCGGGAAAAGGCAACGAACGCAATATCGTTGCACCTAGCCTATCAGAAATTCGTTGCTTGGATGCGCGCGCGCATTCGGTAATTTGCATCGAGAATAGTCCACGATGTTCCGCAAGTGGAACGAGAATATCGTATACGCCGGACCCACGGAACGCGCGAATCTTGAATTCTAAACCCGAGCGCGACGCAGCGCGAGGCGTTCTCATTCGCCAGAATGAAAACGGAGAGTAGAATGAAGGCTATTTCACGAACGATGCACCAGTTGTGCGGTGCACGAGTGAACTCGGGGCCGAATTCTTCCTAGGGTCTTGCCCATTTAGTGTTTTCGTGCGACCATGTCTCGTTGGCGTAACTGCGTAGTAACTCGTCTTACGACTCGGAGGAACGCCGGACGTTCGGGACAAAAATCGACGATTGATCATAGTTGCGTAACTCGCGCGAAACACGCCCGTCTTTCGCAGGATCTCCTCTTTGTCGTCCATCAGCGGTGATCCTCAAGCAAGTTCGGAATGGACGCTGGACGAGGTTATGTGTTTATTATCGCGCGCGATTTAGAATACCAAATGTCTCGACCGGAATTTCCTCATGGCGGTCTGATCACTTTTAGTGTCAATCGCCGAGGAGAATATTAATATTTAATGACACGAGCACGCATCGATAACCGCGTCGATCGACGCGACGATCCACGATTTGTTCTTTTCCTCTGTAATTTTTCTTTCGACCAACTTGACAGTTTCACGTGCGCAGATTTACATCCGCCGCGGGAGATTCCCTCGCAAGATAGGTTATTTTGTACAGCCGAAGGTTTTAACGGTATAACGCCCAACGTAGCGACTGCGACGCCGCGCGTAATGCATTATCAAATCCATCATAGGCCGACGTGCTCCATATTTCATCACGTCATTGCTAATGAGGATATTTCTTTTTTCTTTTTTTTTTCCGTCCTTGTCCACGTCTGACTCGTGACAAATGCGAATATTTGTACGATTAAAAACATAGAATGCGAATGCTCCCTTCCATTCGACGGGAGAGACTAATGGAAGAGCCAACTATGTAACTCTGCTTACTATGCTCGTTCATGCTCCATGGTTATCGAAAAGCTCGACACAGAAGACGTTCACATGTTGCATACATCAGCCGAGAGCACATGTTGCGCGATTCTCAATCTCGATGCAACGTGAACGTTGCGATATTGTCGCAATCGATTATCAGTGTCGCTGAAAATCAGACAGGATGATCTATCACGATATACTTATAAGCACGATGATGGGGACAGGAACGCAGGATACGCATTTAGGGCGCATTCATGCGGGACGAAACGAACGAGCGTGGCGCTCCCAAACTGCATGACGCAAATAGGGTCAGGTGACGAATACTCACGGGAGTTGCGTTGCGCTTCACCAGTCGGAAATCGTCGTCGTCGCGCGGATCATCGCGGGATCATCGTATATCCTCGTCGCCGGCGCGGTCCCCCTCGCGTGTATCTCTTTCTCCGTACATCTGCGTGTTCTCTTTCTTTCTTTTGCACGCACACACGATTGCATGCAGGCGCGCGATCGCGGCGAGGCAGCGCCGGCGAATTCGCGCTTTCGCGTGCGCGGCGTACGTACGTTCTCGGGAATGCATCGACGCTTGGACGCAAGGACGGAGAGAGAGAGAGAGAGAGAGAGAGAGAGAAAGCGAAACGAAGAGAGAGAGAGAAAGAGCGAGATAAAGAGAAAGAGGAAGAAAAGAGAAAAAGAAAGTCCGGAAGGACAATAGACGACAATCGGCTGCCAGACTTTTGAAAGAGAGAGAGAGAGAGAGAGAGAGAGAGAGAGAGAGAGAGAGAGAGAGAGAGAGAGAGAGAGAGAAGCTCACCTCCCGATCCTCGCGATCGAGAGAAGGTTGCCGGCTGCCGCCTTGGCACTGACAGTGGCCCTCGCGCCTAGCAACACCGAACGCCAAACTGAAGGCAGCCGGGTATCCCTCCCCCCTCCCCGCCATTTCCCTCCCCAATCGTCCCTCGCCGATCAGCGAGCGGCCTCCGCTGCGCACTCTACCCCTCTCTCACTCTCTCTCTCTCTCTCTCGTCCTACCTTTTTCTCCCCCCCCCCCTCTCTCTTTCTCTCCCGTTTGTATTACTGCGCGAACTTGGCCTCCTTGTTTCGCTCGACGCTCTCACTCGCAATTGCCCCGTGCCCGCGACCCCTTTCTCATCCGACCCTTCTCGCTCTCTCGCTCTCTCGCTCTCTCTCTCTCTCTCTCTCTCTCTCTCTCTCTCTCTCTCTCTCTCTCTCTCTCTCTCTCTCTCTTTCTCTCTCGCTTCATTGCGAAACAACGGCGAGCATCGTACTTCCTCTCTTTCTACAGCGGCGTTTATCCCTGATTTGCGCGTGTGCATGCTGTATTCGTACGAATCTCTACATCTCGCTTGATTTTTCTTGTCGACTCGTGCATTAGCAGTACCACGATACTGGCGACAGCGAGGTTCGGCCGCGGTGCGGGCTCCGCGCGCGCAAATCTCGCGAATCACGCGTTCCGATTGGCCGAGCCGTGCCGCCGCCGCCAATCACGAACCCGCGTATTTACCGACTCTCGAGCGCGCCCGCCACTCGCTCGCTACGTCGCCGTCGCGTTGCAGGCTACAGCAGAAAAAATTGCTTCGCGTCTCTGTCGTCCGATGCGATCGCGATGGATTCAGCGCGGAGGTCCCGTCGCGACGCAGCGAGAGCCGCTGCCAGATGATCCTCTACATGAATAAGAAGCTTCGACAATCGTTCGTTGGGACTCCCAGATATCGTCATGCCGACGATGCCAGCGCACGCGTGCGATATGATAAAAATAATTTGTTAAAGCGAGGCAAAAAAAGGCGAGATGCAAAAATTGAAAACCAAGTACAAAGCGAGCGTACATGCAATGTACGTAGCTTGCAGATTTGGTAACAAATCGCGCTAACAAAATAAGCGGAATCTCACCCGCGTCAAACAATACGCAACGGGCATAGTCGAATGCGCAGTATAATTTATTCGAATTTCGGAATAATAGCGCGCTCCCCCACCTGGCACAATAACGATCCCCCACGATCCTCCCTGGTTATATTTGATTATGCATAAACGTCCGACCAATCTCCATACGGTTACCGCCTCGTTTCATGCCGTTACTTCGATAACGGCATCGATTTGACTCGCCATCGAGCTCGATCTTGTTAAGCCGATCGCGCGCCAAGTTATATAAAAGCAAAAGCACAAGCGCATCTTGATCAATAAGACACGTAATATAAAACACCAACGATGCCGCAACTTGTACGACTCGCGTACGACTTGTACGACAAAAATCTTTATTCAAATTCAGTGACCTTTTATAATCGGAAATATCCCGTGCATTTTTATTTTTAAATGTACAAAGGTGATGGCACGCGCATCTTCAAGTCGTTACAAATTAAAAATTTGCTTCCAGAGTTTCGTTCGAGGAGAACCCTAGATTGTCGAAACTAGCCTCAGCAACAGAAATCGAATCCGACAATAAACTCGATTTTGCTTAGGATTTAAGCATCAAAATTCAAAAAAACCATGGGAAGCAACTCTCTCGCTCTCTGAGAAAATATTGAACATGAAAATTTGAATTTCGCAGGAAATGATTCTGATGTATCTCGTGTATCTTGATGGACACTTGAAGGACGCGCGTCGGATCGTTCCCGATTGTGTAAAATCAGCTTTCTCTCCCTTCTTCTCCCCTCTCCTCCCCCCTCTCTCTCTCTCTCTCTTTCTCTCCTTCTCTCGGATGCAAATCAAGATTCTCTCAACGAGAGAAAAAAAAAAGAGAGGAAAATTCGAAGCACACGAACGACGCGCATCGTGCATCCGATTTAATTCGATCGCGAGTTAATCGGCGAATAAACAGAATCCCATTGTCCCTAACTAGCCTGATTCTCCTTTCTCCTTTTTCTGTCACCGTGACCTACTTGTGGCATCGTCGTGACAAAGAAAGGAGTCGAGGAAACGAAAGAGCGTGCCGGGCGAAATGAGGAACGAGCGCGGAATAAATAGCGAGCACTAAAATGCGAACTGCGAGCGAGCGCGTCTTCTTCTCGAATGCCTGAATTGCATTCGGCCGAGGAAACGAAGAAATTGAGACCTCAATATTTGCGTTTTCAATATTTACGCTGGCCAACACGTAGATGCGACACGCGATATGCGAAAGCGAGCGAGCGGATAAAAGGCCAGATTAATCTGGAGAAAAATCTCGTTACGTTGATTCCGTCAAGGTCAAGCCGTAAAGCCAGACGAGAGCGAACGCTTATTTATTATTAATAACGGACAGTGAGTGACAAACGATCCGAGATACAAGGACCAGAAGTAAGGACAAAATTTCCCATCGGGAAAAAGAGTTCATCGGAGAAAAGGTGGAAATCCGGATTTCCACTTTCGTGCATCTTTTATTTATTATTAGCATTAATCAGAGCATTAATATCAAGTCGCCGTATCGCGACGCGATGCGATGGAAGTTCGAGGAAGTCGGCAATCATTTAACTCGAGTGCTCAAGTCGGAAGTTGGCTCGTTAAAGAAACGATTAGCGCGGCTCAAGCGCCGTCCCATCGGCTTTGGACATCCCCGAAATTGATTTAGAGCTGTACCCATGTCGCGCATAATTGGACACGCTCGTTCATGATAATTCGATGTCACCGATCATGCCTGAAAGTATAAAATACTTTTGCGAGTCACTGATCTACTTTCGACATCAATCATCGCTACTTCGGCGGTCACAATTCGGAAACGAAGATAAAGACCTGGGGATTTACAAAACGCGCTCGAAAGTATTAAGACGTATGCTACTGATAAGCATCATAAAATATTCCCGGAACGATATGCAGATCGCCGTAGATGTTGTATTCAGCAACTCGAAGATAAAGTTCTACCATCCACTTCCATGTACTACTCGACTACAATATTCCCGCGTTTCCAACATTTTCCAATTATGCTGAATATATCGTTCTGCTATTGTGTCGTGACATTGTCGAAGGTTGCGGTTATCTACTGCAGAGACTCAATCCCGGTTGTTCTTTGGTCGGAGTTTAAAGAAGTTTAGATTTCCTGCTTACAATTAGACGCGTTTAGTCATCCTCTCCCGTCACAATCTCATTGAATTTCATTGCCTCGAGTATGCACGCGTCCGAGTATTCGCCTCCTCGTGTCTGTGTCCTATTGTAAAACTGTGTCTCCGTCTTTCATTTCATATCGGCTATCTTTCACGGAAATCCTTCCTTCAGCCTTCTTTCGTTTCGCCCTGATAACAGGCGCATTGAAATAATGCGAGATAATCAATGATCGTGTGCTCCAACGCTACGTTGACATAATCGGGAAAATTGAGCACTTTTTCGCCGATACGAAGCGGATAGCTTTCATTCGCTGGTGCGAATGAACAATGCGCTGAAACGGACGTTTAGATATGTAACGATCGTGAGATCCACATCCGTTTGTTGATATCACTTATTTGCACCTTTTATTACAGGAGGAGTGAGTTTACCTGGCGCATTAAAGGTATTACAAAACTAGCGAAGGAGCGATCGTCGTGTCAGTCGCAGAATTTGCGCGTCTCACACGCGTCACACGTGACGAATTTCTCGATCTAAAAATAACATCAGCGGCCATATACGCCAGGCAGCATGTGTTTCGTGAAGAGAACGAGAAATTATTATCGCCCGCTGACGATCCGTTTCCTTTGAATTTCCTCGCGATCATCAGCAAGCGGATTATTTTGGTCGTCCGGATGAGCAAATCCGAGAAGATGACTTGACTGGAAGCTGACGAGGAGTGATCTGCGCAACGCGCTTACAACGCGCGGTTTATAACGGATCACATTACGCTCAATAAGATTACATAATCCCGGCGAATTATAAATTCGCTTTATGTACCTTACGTGACTTTACGATTGACCGCTAACCCGAACCAGGTAGCTTAAAAATATCGCCTCGATATTTTACTATCGATACTTATAACCGCGTTACGTCGCTATCACCCTCGAACGACCGTCCGACTTCCACGGGTTATTCCTGCCAAGATGATTGATCGCCATTGTTTATCTATTCGCCAACCGCGGGATTAAGTCTATCGGAGATGCATGCGGGAATCTGCAAACGATTGTTCGCTTTAACGATCATTTCGAGGCAGAATCCGATAAGAAGGATGAGATTGACCTGATTACGCCTCTGAATCGATGTGGAACCATAAACCTTCGAAAACTGTCTTCAAAAGCAACCAGTCTACCGGCTATCCCCCCATCTGGAACTAGTTGCTCGAATGCTTGCATCTTGTGGTGCAACATGAACAACAGATTATTTCCACCGTTTGTGTAGCTTAATTATAAATTCCGAAAATATTTAAGCCGACATAAAAACATACTTTATCGATCAGCCTTGGCGAGCTGTTTGTCAGCGATAGTCATTATGTAAAACGACTATGATATCCGTAAGTGATATGAAAAATATAACATAGTACGTTCTCTAAGATGGCATCGTAAGAAGCAACGCTCCAGAGCGCACCGTTCCATTTCTCTGATATATATATAGAGAGAGAGAGAGAGAGAGAATTGTTGCGTCGTTATGTCGTTATGTCGTTAGAATCGCGAAAGCGATATGCTCGCGCGTGTCTTCACGACGACGACCGAGAAATGCCGTGCGAAATGAGGAAGGCCCGCGAGATGAAGAAATAAAGACGATGCCTCGATCAGCTAGCTTCGGACGAGTCCAACTTAGCACGCGCACGAATATAAAAGAGAAAAAAACGGGGCAGAGGGAGAGAGAGAGAGAGAGAGAGAGAGAGAGAGAGAGAGAACGCTTTCGTCCTCGCCTTATGACTCTCGACTCCCGAAAAGTGAGGCGAGAACACGCGGAATGAGATGGATACACGGGATACACGGGATCGAGAGAAAGGAACGAACAGGAGGAAAGGAGACGGGGAAACATCCAGGCACTCCCTCCCGAGATGACATCCCCTCGCGACCTTAGAACCGAGGCTGACCTTGACCGTGTCAAATCCCACCAGCGCGCCTCCCCCCCACGCGTCCCGGCTGCTCCGCGACTCCCCGCGCAGCGTCAATTTGCTCTATCCGCGTGCCGCTTCCCCCTCCCTCTCTCCCCCATCCCTCCCCCCGCCGCCCCTCGTCCCTTCCCTCCTCTAGAGCCCAGCAACGCAGAGTCGCGTCATATTACGCGAGAGTGCTGTGTTGCTTGGCGTTCCCGCTGCTGCTGCTGCTGCTGCTGCTGCGGCTGCGGGCATCCTCGCTGCATCGACCGGTCGCAAGCGAGCACCCGGTTCCATCCGCCTTTGTGAGTGAGCGAGCGAGCGAGCGATTGTGTGTGTATGCTACGTTCGTAATAGGAGAGAGGGAGAGAGAGAAGCGAGGCAAGACCTCTCGCTCCCTCCCAGGGACTCTTGTTTTGCGATGCTTGCTCGTCATCCGACACTACCGCCGAATTATCGACTCGGAATTCGCAATCGTATACGAAGAGGAGTCATTCTTAGTCATTGATCGACATAACGCTATGCATGGCGATAACGCGTATTTTAATACAAAATAAGGAGAGACGTATATACAGCGGAGGAAAGGAGAGAGAGAGAGAGAGAGAGAGAGAGAAGGGAAGGGAAGGGGGTGGGGCGAGCGCCCTGCGTGCACGAATGCAATCGAATTCCATTATTGTAATCTGGACTCTAAACTAAACTGAAAGAATAAATCCGAACCGTTATCTTGATGCGTTTCTTTTTTTTTTTTCAAATTTGATTTTCAGATTTGATCTATAATGATATCTGCGCACGTTTGTTTCGGAGAGAATTATTAATAATCGCGATCACATGCGCTGCCCGAGTAAACGTAAACAGCGCGGAATCGCCAGATTATTCGAGGGATTTCATAATCTGAGTTATCTAAGCCGAAGATAACGCGATTCGCTATCCCCCTCATAGCTCTTTGAGCTGTAATCGAGTAATTGTACTTTTTACTTCCCAATGCGTTCGCATTTCATATCGCCATATGACACACGTGCATTTACAAAGAGCATTGCTTTTCGTGGCTTAGGATAAGAGGATTCTGTATTGCAAAATTCAAGGGGCGCGGTGTGCACGATATATTCCGACAGCAAATTCGGTCATGGTCGCCCTCTCTGATCTACGCCGCTCTGCAGATTCCACTCTCTTGCGATCCGGGCAAAAACGTAGAGCAGAAAAGGTCGCGAGCAGATCGAGGCCACAAAATTGCACGAGTGTATACGCGATATCGACACTATGCCATACGCACATGTCGCTTTAGAAATTCTCTTTAGAGAACAAACAAAGAAAGAATAGAAACATGCACGTGTTATAAAGTCGCGATTGTTCGTGCATTTGATCATGTCTACGTAGAAATTTGTCAGAGTTAAGACCCGTAAATAATGTGTGTAAAAGATACACAAATCTCGGTGAATTTCATTTTCGCATTATCGTACATGCAGTAAAATAAATTTGAAAATGAAAATCGCAACATGCGATTAGAGCGGAGCGAGCATTAGAACGAACCAATCGCAATGTGACAATTTTTCTATTCTCGAGTTACGATTGGTCGACCGTAGCGTTCACTCGCGATTCAGCAGAAGCAGTCTTCATTAAATCATTACGAAGAGATACAAGCCTATCACATATCGAACAAATGAGATTATCGGTCTTGAATTATCTATGAATTCCTGGCAAGCAATTGGAAATGGTATTTCTAACAATAAACGAATTCCAACATTCACATTTCGTATTCGTATCCCACCACAATTAATGTTAAATACGATTATACTATATCCCTATATATGCATACATATATATATATATATATATACATATGAGGTTAGGTTAGATCAAGTTAGCTTTACTTTAGTAAGGTTAACGTTACATGTTTGCCTCGTGATTATTTTGTGAAAATGTTCATATCGAATAAATACAACATTGGATTTTTATCCTCGAGTTGATGTAAGAGCTTAGTTTTACCGCTGTTTGACCCTGCACGTGTTTGAATAACCCGCTTTTTATAACGCCGGTTCGTCCATGTGCTTCGACGCGGAGCGAATACGTGTAAAAACGTTATTTTGTCATGACAATCGTGTCGGCATCATGACAATCACGTTGATGAGATAAGACGAGGGTAGATTAAACGAGAAAGGCTTAATCTTGTCACAAAATCGAGAACGCTCAGCTATTTACACCATGTGCTCGATTCTGTGCCGGCAAAGTCGGAACCGCGTAATACGCAGCCATTTTATTAACGATGTGCACATACCGTTACAGCGAATTGATGCATGTACATATAGAGATATAAATTTTGTTGTGAACTCACCTCTATCAAACTTTTTGCCTTCCGGATCGATGTCCTTTACATTGAAAATGTCCTCGAATAACACACCCGCCATGTTGCTATCATGAAACTCGACTGCAGTCTGATGGCAAACACAAGATCATCTACGTCTCAGACTCGTAGGAAGGCCCTCAGGAACCTTGCGGTTTAAATCGGAATCTGTAAAATGTAGTCTTGGGAATTTGGATCTTTTCAGAATTTTCATGATTTTTTCATGGGCGCATTATTTTAGGAATTCTTTTAGGAATTTTTAGGAATTCTCCATTAAATTTTCCTTTTATTCTATTATTATGTCGATGTATCATTATATTATTTTACGCTATGTTTCATTATACACTTCGCATACACACACCATGTATACACAACATATATATGCACTACGTGATACGCATTCATGCATATATGCTTTAATTTTGTGTGCGTGTGCATGGCGGCGTGTGTGCGTGGCGCTCGTGCGTGAGACATAATGATACGAGATAAATATGCTATTAAAATAATACGACAAGTTTTTTTACAAAAATTCACCTCCATTGTACGTATTGTCATCGGAGTCATCACGTTTTCATGCGAAATCTGAAACTCTCTAGATCATGCATACGCTCACACGTATACATACACATGTAGAACGTGCCCGTCGTAATACGTAATATTTCTACGAATTGCTCGCACCTCTTCCGTCACATTACTCATTCTTTAGTGAATAGCAGTAATGACATAAGTTATTGCAAGAATAGAAACATGATTTAACAAAAAATTAATGAGCGCTTCTCCATGAAGTATGCTGACGAAAAATGATGTAGTGATGTTGAGAGGGAACGTTATAAGTTTAAGATATCGGAGAATCGGTCTCGCGAGACGGTCTTGCAGTTTCGAGGAGCTCGAGAAAGCAGCATCAAGTCCGGGAGAGCTGAGAATCGATGGAAATTAGGAATTAATGACGCATATTGGATTATTCGGACGGCCTTGAAACTCGCGGGCATCTCGACAGAGGGCGCCACCAAGCGGCCACAGGATTTTGCGCAGCGCCGTAATTTTTTTTCAAGTATTTAGGCAAAGATGAAGGACTAGCTTTTTACATAATGACTTATATTGACGCATCATGCATATGCGCAAAATTCAAAGTTTCACAATTTCGCGTAACGCGAAAATAAAATATCAATGTCCATTGGAGTACGTATCGACGACGATCGGATACTTGTAACATTCGATATCAGAAACAACCATTTTTATAACTATATTTTCTTTTCTTAGACCTTGCTAATATATTTTTGCGAAAAATATTACTAGTATATTTGCGTGTATCACGTCTGTCGAAAATTATCGGTTCATTATTCGTAATGTATAATACGTGGATCAATTCTGAGAATGAGACTTTTTAACGCAGATTTAGACAGCCGGTGACATCTGTGTGATGTAGGCTAAAATAATAGGACGCTCAACTTATCGCGAAAGTTGTATCGCATGCAGGGTTGAGGAGTGAGTTCTATCAGCATACATACATCTAAAATAGGCAATAAAAAAAGATATTTTACGACACTTATGAAAATATAAATATAGATGATACATTTTTGTAAATTTCATTTCGTAAGCTTTAATATTCTTCCGTACGTATCAGCTGCGTGATATGTAATTTTAACCTATGAATATTTTTTTAGCTTTATATCACTGAGGAATCTATATAGCAAATAGCATATTTGAAAATTCAACATGAATGACGAGCAGGAATCTCTTCTGGAGAAGGATAAAGATCATGTAAGCTTTTTTTCTTGACTCGCGTCTCAAGATTAACTCTATGTACGTAGTATTGTTACGCAAAAGTTTGTACGTTCTCTCCATTGATTAAGTCTCTGTAATTCTTTGCGTTCCAGAAACGAATACGAGAAGAATTGAGACATATGAGTTTCGAGGATCTGCAAAAGCTAAAGGAGAGATTAGGGACCAAGATATATAATGAAACAATGTTTGGAAAGAAAAGCGAGAGAAGACAGAAAAAAGACTTCAAACGAGAAAGCAAGAGCGCACCAGCTGAAATGTCCGCCAAGAGACGAGTATCTGTATTTAAAAAAGTGATTCCCACTAAAAACGTCAGATTTCGAGATCCTAGATTTGATAGTCTGAGCGGTACCTTCGATAATAAGAGCTTTAAATCTTCCTATGCATTTCTTACTGAATATAAACAGAATGATCTGGAAAATTTGCGAAAAGAGCTGGAAGTGACTACGGATCCAAAAACTATTAAAAAAATAAAATATCTTATTCAAAGATTTGAAAATCAGTTAAGGGAAGAAAAAAGACAGAAACAGAAAGAAGAAGACAAACAGAAAGAGAAAGAACAATTATTAGAGGCCATTAAACGAGGAGAGAAACCTATCTATAAGAAAAAATGTATGCTATTTGAATCGTAATTTTCATTTATTTCCTGATTATTATCTTATTATGTTTGTTTTTTGCAGCCGAGAAGAAAATCTTGAGTCTGGTGTCGCAGTATGAAGAGTTAAAGAATACGGGTAGATTGAAAAAGCATATCGAGAGACTGCGCAAGAAGAACAAGCACAAAGAAAGAATGAAGTTGAATGAAACTGAAATGGAATAGTAATAAGAATATGTGTATGATATTTTTTTTTATGTACATATGCGGAATGCATAGAATATAGAGAATATAGTTGTAGTTGTATAAAAAGATTTTATATGGAAAGAAATTATAATCGCAGGAATTATTGGGGAAATTATGTTATATGAAAGAAATCTGACGGTTATAATGATTTAATGTATCCTAGTTATTAATTTGTAATAAATTACTGTACTTTTTGCGTACTTACTATATAACTATACTATATAATACTCAGTTTGCTGTCAGATGTCGCTGTTGTCGCGTTCGCTAATCGCATTCAGCCTGTATAGCAGAGGTTAATCGTATCAGCGTGTACAAGGCAGTTTCATCGTATATGCATATATATATATATATGTGTGTGTATATATATATATATATATATATATATATATATACATATGTATATACATTAGAAAAGCGAGGCATTGTATATATATTTTTCAACATATTTCGAAATATATAATCCTTTTCAAAGACTTGATTGATTTAGTTGTATTAAATTATTTCTTTTACCGCAACCATGTTTTGACGCTGTCAAAACAAGTTAATGAAAAAAGGAAACAATATTATATAGTTTATAGTATGTTATAAAGAAAACAAGTTTTTCGAATTTAGCTGAATTTAACTGATACGATGGCTGATATGATAGAGGTAATAATGTTATTTAAGATAAAAAATATATGGTTCTATAATAATTTTGCATATCTGATCATGTATCCAAATTTTTAATTGTTCCCTTGTAGTCGCTAGTTGGACCTCCACCCATTTGGCCCGATATTAGATCAGAACTACGGGAATACATTGAGTGCCCTGAACAATTACCTATTCATCAGTTGGATAATGCTCAATGTTATTGGCAACGCGAAGTAGATGTTCTCTCGCTGTTGGAATATGATCTGGCACCGATTGGTACCACATTAAAGTTTGATCGCGATCCGTTAACGGGCAAGATCGGTAAAATGCAAGAGATTGTCTTGCAAGGTGCCGGAGAAACCGCAAGGAATTCCATGTCCATGAGTCGCGCGCCAGGACCACTTACAGATGGAGTTCGAGGTGCTCTGGTTTTGTTGTAGAGTTTGATGCTCTGTAATTCTGTAGATTCTCCTTTATCAAAATTTTCTTAGAGATTAGAGATATAATCATGTATTATGTCAGTCATATTATCGATAATACTGTTCTGAGTAACTACATTTTTAATGCACTATAAATATCACATCCGCTAATCTGGATAAATATATTTTTTATACATTCAGGTAATCCAAGCAATATACCATTTTGGCCTGGTGGTTTTGATGAACCCAAAACACCTGAAAATGAATTTCTGAATGACATCGATTTTGAGAAGAATTTAAGAACGTTAGCTAAAGGATTCAGTTGTGGTATAGAATTTAAAAGCGACAATTGCACGCCGATTAATTACATAATTAATGAAGATAAAAGTGAGATGTCTGGAAAATTGGAAAAATTAAAAATTGAAAATGACAGTGTCAACTTGATGGCTATCATACACGAGGAAGGAAAGTTGCTTAATTTATGGGCGTTATTGGAGGAACCGGAAGAAAAGAGGACTGTACAAATGTCGAGTAATAACGCTATTTCTATAGATGATATTGCTCTTTTGTCTGAAGAAATAAATATACCTATCTTGAAAATATCTAAGACACAATCGGAGCTCGCGAAAACGGAATGGGCGGAGCAATTGGATGTATCTGCACCGGTAATTGATTTCGAAAAAAAAATACCCGATCTAGCGTTTAGATTCGATTACGAATTAGACACTTTTCAAAAACAAGCCATTCTCAAATTGGAGGAGAACAGTAACGTCTTTGTTGCCGCACATACATCAGCGGGGAAAACCACTGTCGCTGAATATGCTATTGCACTAAGTCAGAAGCATATGACGAGGTAAAACTGTGTAGGAATTATGAGCTTAGTCATCGCGATTATTATCAGATATTAGTTGCTCATCGTTATTACGTTATTACATAATTACTTTATCGTTTTTATTATTTTAGGGTGATCTATACGTCTCCTATAAAAGCTCTGTCGAATCAAAAATATCGTGACTTTAAGAGAAAATTCGAAAGCGTTGGTTTATTAACGGGTGATTTGCAAATAAACCAAAACGCTTCCTGTCTTATCATGACGACAGAGATTCTGCAATCGATGTTATATTGTGCATCCGATGTTTTACGAGATTTAGAATATGTTATATTCGATGAAGTGCATTATATAAATAATGAGGATGTGAGTAACTGTGCTGATTTAGATAAGAATGGCATTTCCGTATTTTACAGCAGATTATGTTGAAAATATTTCTAGAGAGGTCACGTATGGGAGGAAATAGTTATTCTTCTGCCACAAAATATCAGCATAGTAATGTTATCCGCAACTGTGCCTAATCCAATAATATTTGCTGATTGGGTTGGCCGTATCAAAAAGCGTAAAATGTATGTGATTAGTACTTTAAAGAGACCGATACCTCTTCTGCATTACTTGTATACTGGCACTGATGGTAAAACTAAGGACGATAAATTTTTGATTCTCGACGGTAGTGACGAGTTTTCATTAGAGGGGTAAATTATCTTTTTTTTTCATACATATGTGTTTATTTTTATTCTCGAAAGACCCGTGATACAGTAACGTTTAAAAATAAAATTTGCTTCTTTTAATCTAGATGGTTAAAAGCAACAAATACATCTAAGAAAAAGGACAAAGTTCCAAAGGACTTTAGAAGAAAAATTCAGATGACTCCGAAGCAGGAAGAAGTATTATGGAGAGCATTTATAAACCATCTTCTGAACAATGTATGTTACATTATTTCATATTCCATGGAGAAAATTTTTGGATGGATATTTTTGCACATGTGTATTGATCAATCTTATGACAGGATATGATGCCCGTTGTTGTATTCACGCTATCAAGGAGACGTTGCGATATGAACGCCGCCACGTTAAGAAATCTCGACTTAACAACCGCGAGAGAGAAGCATCAGGTGCACGCGTTCTTCCAATCTAACATAAAAAATCTAAAGGGCAGCGATAGAGAACTACCGCAGATACTGATGATGCAAGAACTCTTGCAGAATGGCGTGGGTATACATCACAGCGGGATATTGCCAATTTTGAGAGAGATCGTCGAAATGTTATTCCAAAATGGAGTTGTAAAGGTAATTTCATAAAGAGACATCACAAAGAACCGGGAAGGAAAATATATTTGGAAAACTCCTCTGCCGGAGTCGGGTTTCATCTCACTTGTATTAAATATAGATTTTAAGGATGTACAAAGTGGAGTTAAGAAAATTTAAGAAAATGGAAATTTGTTTTCTCATGTTTTTTAGCTATTATTTGCGACCGAGACTTTCGCTATGGGAGTTAACATGCCCGCACGCACAGTAGTGTTTGATTCTATACGAAAATACGACGGAAATAGTTTTCGTACTCTGTATCCGACTGAATACATACAAATGGCTGGTCGTGCTGGGCGACGAGGTCACGATACCACCGGTACTGTCATAATAATGTGCAGAAATGATGTGCCGCATTTCAATGAGTTAAAACCCATGATGTGCGATAAGCCGCAAACATTAGAATCAAAATTCAAGATCACATATTCCATGCTGCTCAACTTAAGAAGAGTAAACGAATCAGTTACCGTTGAGGCGATGATGCGCAAGTCTTTTAAGGAATCGCCGTTGGCTTTGCAAGAAGCGGAGTATAATAACACATTACGAAAAATCGAGCGTCAATTATCGAGATTCTCGGCTCCGACCGAAATGCAGAAAAAGCTCTCTATGTTTTATCGCATGGCGGTCGATTACCTGGAGGACGTTAAATTCTTGAATCCGCCTTTGTTCGAATTTAGAAAAACAGCGAGAAGTTTAACCGATGGCAGAGTTTTGCTGGTATCATATGCGAATCATTATAATAAATTAGCCCTATTATTGCGAGTCTTGCATGAAAAACATGCCACTCGGTATAAAGTATTGATACTTAAGAACGCGAATGTCTCCAATAACTTCGAAGCTGCTCAATTCAAAAATCGTCAGGCATATGAGAAATGGTGCGAGATAATTAGTGTAACGAAGAAAGATATATTCGTTCCCGTCAATAATCCAGTGGACGAGATCGTGATTTTATCTGCGTGGCATATATTACACATAACCAAATGCCAGATAAAAGTTGATTGCTCTTTAATAATAACTGATTGGGAGAAAAGGCAGATCTCAAGATTCAGGTAAGAAATAATATAGAAGACTACGTAAGAATAGTAACAATTTTCCTGGAGGATATTAATTTAGCTGTTACATTTTCTCCTTTTTAGGGGTGACTCACCGGGACAGACGTGTCAAACGGCAATTCAAGAATTGATTTCCCTGTCACTTAAGGCTGCGAGCGATCGTACAATTCTGTGTCCGTATGTTGAATTCTCGTCGAGAAATGATTTGCAATTAAGAATGCAACATAGAGATCAGCTGAGAGCTGATCTCAATGATATGAAATGTATAGGAATCCCAAATTTTGAAGAACAGTTTAGACCAGTGTTCGAGCGAAATGAACTCGAAGAAGAAAAGCGAATGTTACAACTTAAACTCAGTGATGAAGGAATGACGTTGTATCCAGATTACATGAACATGGTGGCGCTTCTCAAGCATTTGAGATACATAGATAATGATGAAAGAGGTTTGTATTAAAGCCTTAGAATTAAATATGTATATAATAATTGATTATGAATAATTCTTCTATCTATGTTGTATGTATGTATTCATGTCATATGGCAATAATTTGCCGATTTGCAGTCGCTCTAAAGGGAAGAGTCGCGTTGCAAATGGGCAGCAATGAGTTGTTGATAACAGAATTAATTCTCAAAAATGTGTTGACCGTTTTGCAACCGGCAGAAATAGTAGCGCTATTGTCCGCACTGATTTTTCAACAACGCACAGATTACGAACCGAAGCTCACGCCGAATCTTGTTGATGTATGTTGATTGGTCTCGCTCGTCACGTTGAGTGAATCAAAGTACAAAAATCAAAGTTCTCCATTATGCTGAAAACTTGAAGAATTTTTAATTTTCTTTAGGCTTGTAAAATAATGAACGACGTGTATATGGAATTGGACCGCTTAGAGCAACACTATCAATTGTCAACGTTATCACCGTTGAACTTCGGTTTGGTAGAGGTAGTCTACGAATGGGCGCAGGCTAAATCATTCGCAGAGATCATGAAGATGACAGACGTCCAGGAAGGAATCATAGTCCGCTGCATACAACAACTCGGTGAAACTCTGCGAGATGTAAAAAATGCGGCTACGACTATAGGCGAACCTGTGTTGAAAGAGAAGATGGACGAAGCTTCGACCGCGATCAAACGCGATATAGTTTTCGCCGCGTCTTTATACACTCAAGATTAATGAATACATCTGTCAAAGAAACAATCTTATTTTTGGCATTATGAAATCGATCTATTTTTTTATAAATGGTGAAATGAACGTCGTTGCAAGAAATACAGTATATTTGTAAAAAATGTTCTATCTACAGGTGTGTGCGTGTGATATTTATTAATACCTTTCTAGATTTTTGAAAAAAAAAAGTAATGTTAATATAGTAGAGTTTAATAGAGTAATTTATTTAAATGTCATTATATTTTGAATAAAGCGCAAATACTGAAGTACTAATAGCAAATAACTCGAATAACTCTGATCCTGGAGTTTTCTCTTAACGATATTAAAATTAATATAAATTGTGGTAATTTACAATTCTCATTTGCATGAAGTATTTTACAGTTTTATTTAACAACATTAGAGCACGCGTTGATCCGTATTAAGGCTTCCTTGATCCTTGTTTAATTCGGAAATACATGTCCACTGTCCTTCAGAGTTCTCCCGCCAGAGTGATACTTTATTGTCCCCGCCGCTGACCGCTAAGATGCCGCCTGTTAATGACCAGCTGACGTTCCAGATTACGTCGTCGAAAACGTTGAGGACATTAGGTGTCCAGCTAGCATAATCATTGGATGTCCATACGACTACGCGACGATCCTGTGAACAAGACGCCAAAGCAGCTCTAGACGGGCCAACTGCTGGTGCCCAAGCCACGTCTCGTACCTGTGAGCCCAAAGAAGATCATTAAACATAAATCTCGTAATGTCCAAACGTTCTGGACATTAAAAGATTCCCATCAAGTACCCAATCACTGTGTGCCTCCAGTTTATTTTCTTCGATCCATCTATCGCCTTCCTCCTTCCATATTTTCACCAAATTATCGCAACCACCGGTGGCTAATCTCTTAACAGGACCACTCCTTTGTTGGGCCGTATTGGCGTCGATACCCGAGTCAATCGCTGGACACCAGCTGACGGCATTGCATCCGATTGTATGGGCGTTTGTTATCTTTTGCGCGTGCCAAGTGTCCCCAGTGTTTGTAAGAATAGAGATCGAGCCATCCGAACTTCCGCAAGCCAAGATCAGACCAAATTCATGCGGCGCCCATGCAACCGAATTAACGGACGAATCATGACCAGTGTGCTCGTATATCTTTGTCCATTCCCCAAGTTCCTTCCAGATGATCACTTTCCTGCAAAAATGCACGTGCATTGAGAGATGTGTCAGTGTGTTGTTTGATGCGTGTGACATCAGATGCTTTTATCGCTCGACGAGTCATTTTGGGACTTGGGGTAATTACGAAGGCACGGGGACCAGTGACAAGTGACTTGAATCGATATGACAGCTACGTTATCATCGTATTAACACCGTGAGCACCGTCTCGCAGTTAACGATAAGGGAAGCAGCTAAAGGCCTGACAGACTTTTGTGAGCTCCCAGCATTTAACGTCGAAGACTGCAGTGACACGGCAGTATATACCTGTCGTAGCTGCAGGATGCCAAGAGATTTCCAAATTTAGGATGCGCCCATGCGACTTGCCACACGGGACCAATGTGCCCTTTGAGAACGGCAACCAGACTCTGGGTGCCGTTTTTTAAATCGAATATCTTCACCGAGTTGTCACTGGAGCATGTAGCCAACTTCAAACCATAATAATCCATTTCTGCATCATGAATCATGTCCTCGTGGCCGGTATCGACGGTATTTAAAACGGACACCATCTCGAAGGGATCGCAGATTCCCCGGTAGCGAACAGCGAATATCGGAAAGCGTCAAAATATGTGAAAAGAATCTTGGTTGGAAAAGATACAAACGGTCCCGATGCCGTCAATATGCCGTGTATTTCATGTGGCGGGCGCTTCTAGCGCCCCCACACCGCTGACGTCATCAAGAACGGGCTAGAGACTTAATATGACGTCGGGTTCAAATAAATGGCGCTAAAACCGGCACAACGCCGGTTCGTGTTTCGGTTTAATCCTACATCACAGAAGAAAAATTTCTTAAAAGATTGACGAGAGAGATTGAAGGGCACATTTAATTGCTTGAAAATGGCAAATACGAATACACGCACATTTGTTGTTATCATGTATCTTTCATAAATATTTATGTATGCAGCTATGAGCTTATCATTCGTGTTGTTGCGATATTTACGCGAACCGAAGATCAAGCAGATCTTTTCCCGTGTACAAAGTCCGGTATCTTGAGGATATCTTGAAAATGAGACACTCTTGTAGGTATTCGCTATCATCGATATTTATAAGACAAAGTATACCGCGTATACTTATAAGCAAGTTTTCTTATAACGTAGATGTAAATCTGGTAGGGGATGTATAAATATACATAACTTCTGCCGCTTAAAATTTCTGCAGCAACGTCGTAGCAGAGGAGGAGACGCTCGACATCGTGTGCGGCCTGAAGATCCGCTCATTGTTTTGTCTAATGCATATTGACTATTAACAGCAAATCCGTTTGCCTTATAGGTCAAGCCGCGGCTACGTCACGTCCTTATTTGCTAAACAGTCTCATCGCTCCCGATCATCTTCGACAGTCATCCATATTCGGCAGTCTCAGCCGTGGACAATGCCGCATTCATCAAAGCTTCTATCTGTGTTTGGCGAGTAGAAGCTATTAAATGCTCGGACATTAAGCGAAAGTTCATCAATAAGTATCGACTTAGTACTCTTACCGAGTATAGACTTTGCGAACGCTAAGCTTGATTCGCCGGAAGCAATGTCACATTTTTCACAAAATATTCCTCATCGCAGCATTAAAGCGCGATGAAAATCCGATCGCTACATGACCGACATGACATACGAATATTACGGATCAGGGAAATTACGGGAATTAAATAACGGTATGTAACCATGGATCTATGATTTGCATTTTATAACTTTTACGATACGTTAACGGTAAAGCAATAGCATCCCGCTCCTCTCGTTCTCCTTTATTCCGCAAGACAAGCGACAAGCCGGAAGCTGGAAAGTCAGAAAGAGAAACAGGACGGTTGAGAAAATCAGATAGATTCGCGCTAGAGAATTTCTATTTCCGCAGGTTTTCCGCACAGCTCAACAGCTGGAACAAGCTGAAGCTACACCGCCGGCAGATCGCTCGAGGATCGATCTGGCTGTTAAAATTCCTCGCGAAAGCTGCCCTCGATATTGCCGGCCGGCAGATTCTCCGACATCCCGGGACGGCCGTTTCGGCATCGCGCGCTCCATGTGTGTCGCTAGCGAGCCTGGACGGGCGATGCGTACACGCACCAACGACGATGCGTACCGTGTGCTGGCGTGCACGCACAGCCGCGACACGCGAGGACGTGTACGGGGACACGACGAGTACGTGTCCCGCGAGTGAGAGGTGATCGAGGGATAGATGCAGAGAGCTGCTTGGGCTCTCCGCTTCCGCATGAACGGACAATCGCCTTTTCACGTGAGCAGCGATGTGACTAGCTGCTTTCGCGCCCCAAACGGGAGCGTCGCCTGCTTTCCTCTCTCTCCCTCTTCCTCTGCCGCTGTTTTCCTTCTCCGCGCGAAAGATAAAGCGTGAAAGTAGATTCACTCGTGATGACGACTCGATAAGATCCGAGAGCGAGGTAGAAACGATCATCATAAACCGGCGCTTCCCTTTGATCCGTATTCATTATTGTACTTTTTGCCGCTTAGCGCTCTCATCGCTCTTATTGGTTTTATCTTCATCGCCGCTATTATCCCCCGTATTAACCCCTCGCCATTGGTCCGCCGCCCGTTGCACTCGTAATAAAGAACGCAATCGCTCGGCGTATCGTTCCCCGCGCTTATTTATCGCGATTACGATACTGCCCGTGCACATGCACGCGCAATAGCGTGTGTCCGTAAGCCGAAGAAAGCTCCTGCGCGCTTGAGTAACGCGCTACGGGACTCTCGCGAGTACTCCTCAGTCTCTCCTCTCTCTGGGCTTTGGACGACGACCGCGGCCGATTGTCGCCCGCATGAGCATTCGGATCACGCTGCCGGAGCGAGCACGTAACAATTTCTGTTCTTGGGACTGGAGCCACCGGATCGCCGATCCTTTCGTTCCTCGCTTCGACTTCGCAGCGCGCATTCGCGCCGAAACCACGCTCGGCCCTCCCGGCTCTCGCCGAGTCCTCCCTCGCACACGAATGCGGACAGGAACATGTCCGATAAAAGACACGAATTACCATATCGCCCCGAAATACTCGCGCCGGTTATGATTTGAGAAGTGATCTCAAGCATGAGACGTTTCACGGTCGAAGGAACGACCACAAGAGCACTTGCTGCGAGTACCACCAGTCTCTTATTGGGCTAATTGGGTTCCTGGCTGGCAACTTGTCCGCGTGCCCTCTTTGTCGAATTTGGGGGGGGGGGGCTGATACAATTGTTGGGGCGATGTCCCCGATCGCGGCAGCGCGGAGCTTCGTAACCGGGCGATCTCGCGGGACTCTGATAATTGATCCTCGAAATCGCGTGCCCTGACGCGATTAGGAGTCCTTTTGGGAGTGCTGACTCCGTTTAAGGCCAATGTCGTCGGTTTTACGAGCTAACGTGTCTCAGATTTCGATCGATAACGACGTTTCGACACTCGGCGGCCGCCTCGGCGGATCACACACCGCAAGATTTAAGTCCTGATTCATCCGAGGGGGGACGGGACGGGAGGGAGGTGGGACCGATTGATAGGCGCATCAGGCACACGCTGAATTCTTATGCTAATGCGAGAAAGGAGCCGAGAAGACAATACATCCACACGCGAACTCCCGGGGCATCTGTATACACCCTGCGTCCCGTATTCTGTATTCCGTCAAGTGAATTAATACAATCACGAGGACCGCCGGGTGATTTTAGATGCGGTGAGATCGTGATCGTCACCCGGTACTTTATCGAGCTTTCTCGTTGGGAAAAGGAGATGGTCACTGGCGATGCAGAAGGCATCGTGTATCTTGTAACTTGGGTCCAGACCTGGAGACCTGTAGCTTGGAAGCCGAAGCATCGGTGAAGTCCTGAATCGTGATCATTCCAGGCGGATGTGCGAGACAATCTCTCGGCTCCTCTCCTGAGGAAAGGAGTGTACATGATAATATCGCACGTACATTGAGCGTTTCTTGCGGATACGTGTAGGTAAGCTGATCGGGCATGCTTGTGTTGTCGGTGTTGTTTCGACAGTGCGCGACTTGTTCTGTTCTCGGAAGGAAGCTGATTTACAGCTCATCAGCGGTTAGTTTATTTTGGATGTACCTTTGATTAAATTTGATTAGAGCAGCCTGATTTGACTGCAGAGAGAAGAAAAGAGAAGTTATTCCGGCTTGAAATTATTTTGCTAAATGGGATTCTAAGCAAACGGATAAAAGTTTTGAGTGAGAAACTGCGTTCAATTTATGCTTTAACAGATGCGCTTCGATGCGCGAGGTAAGATTTAGGATTAACGCACAAAGTAGGTCAATCCCAAATTAGAAGTTTTCCAATGGACGCGTTAAAACTAATGTCCCAGCATGAATATGCAAAAATCCGTTGCACATACGTGATCGATTTATCGAATCGCTTGCTAGGAAAGTATCGTCTTCTCTCCCCACCCCCACTCCCACCCTCTCTCCTGCTGCTCTGCGATATGCGTGATCTTGTTTCTGCTGCTGATATCCAGACGTTGCGCTGTCGATAATTTCCGTCGATCATGGAATTTCATGATGTTCCAGATCTCCCGGCATCTTCCGAACCTGCGAAGATCTCCATTTATCATCTCATACGTGACGCGAAAAATATTAGGAGAAAAGAAAAAAGGGAGGAATTAACGTTTCGTTTGCAAGTTATTCAATCATCAATTCAATTTAATTAAAATGCATTTCACGTCTCAGTGGCGTGATTGACTCGTCCCGATATAAATTTAACGTTCTGTTTAGAAAATTATGAAAATTTCTCACATATTACGAGAAAAAGAGAGTGAGAGAGAGAGAGAGAGAGAGAGAGAGAGAGAGAGAGAGAGAGAGAGAGAATACAAGAACGAGATTTCGAAATTTGCGTCTATTGATCGGTTTTAATTACTCTCTGATTAGTTGCTCCTTAACCCTTGGTTGAAACATGTAGTCTCCGCTACATGCATCCAGCTGCACGCACGTAACGCGAAATTAGCGCTAATTGACGATTGGTGCAATCCGTTCTAAATGAATACATTTCACTCCGCCGTTCGGGGAAGTGGTTTTATCGAGAAATACGCAACAACTTTCCGAACGATCGCGAACGAGGGGCATATTACGGGGACGTTCAAGCGTGCTTTTCTTTCTTCGGTCGTTGATGCAGAAGAAAAGTTGGTTGGCGGAATTTAAGGCCATCGCGCACGAGCCGAGCGGAATGAGACGATTTAACGTAAATCGGCGTGTTTGTCGCCGACAGAGACCATGTTCCATTCCGCTCGTGGGATGTTCTTCTACACCGCGATTATGCATCCACGTAGATTTGTGCGCGACGGGCTTCACGGACGTAACGGTCGTTCTGCTTCGCTAGGATGGATGAATGTAGCATTTCTCGCATTGCGATCGTAACTGTTCGCTTAAATGACAAACCGCTAGAGCACGGGAGTTGTCGTTCATTGATCACGCCGGATCACAATCGGGAACTATCATCGAGCGTATTATCGAGCTCTGATTATACAAATCGGACTCTTCTTCAAGTCCAAGACGAAGTTCGCTTGTACGAGAACAGCGAGAACGTTCCTTGATGAAGATGACGAATCTCCTCGCTTCTCGGTGAGGAAACGAACGTTGAAGTGGATATTCGGTCGAACAGTGAATTGAATGATCAACTGAATAATGAACCGACAGTGAACATGGTTCTGTTAATGTTAAATAAAAATATAAAATTTTCTAAATAATAAACTCGCACGTCTGACTCGTGGGACTGATACTCCACGATGCTCCATACTTCGAACAATCGAACTATGTGTACGTGCACGCTTGAAAAAAATTCCCTTTTACTATTTTCGTTATTTTTTTATCTACATTAATCCGCATGGACTTGGACGTAGAGTTGGCGCGCGTGTCGGAATAAGCGCGCAAAGTCTTGCGTTCTCTATCGAATTTTACGTTACGCAGTCCTCTTCGTCCACGAGAGAGGATGACACAGGAGAACGATGATTACGAAATAATGCTATAATGCTCTTCGCGGAAGAGCGAAGTTAGAAAATCAATTGGTCGCGTCCAGCCGAGAGGCTTGGCGGATCAGTCGACATTATGCCGAGCGCGAAGTCATCCCCGACCCGCGGCGGACGAGTGACCCTCACGTTGGCTGGAGGAGGGAAACCGTAGAAGGTGAGAAACCTCTCGGAGCCTCCCGGCTGGCTCTCTCTCCGAGCTAGGAATTAACGTTGCCTCTCCGGCATCTCCTCTCGTCTCTCCTTTACGGCGCGCCGTCCCCCTCGCCCTCCTGGCGCGCCACTCCTCTCGCTTCCTTTCCTCCTCGGTGCTCTCTAAACCTTGGTTTCCCGTAATTATTTTAGTCCCTTCAGCTCTTTACGCGCGCGCGCGCGCGCGCGACCCGCCCCCCGTCCCTCGGTCGTGGTAACGCTGCAACGAGATGCAACCGGTAGCTCGTTCGGAGCGAATGCGGCGATTTGACTTTTCAGCATCGTACATGCTGCGCGCGTGTACGAATCATTCTCGAATGCAGAATCGGAATCCTTTTTATACATACGTATGTTATGAATTCATATATGAATTCCGGAAGATAGAAAAGATACGTTACGAGCTCGTAACGTTTGATGCTTTTACCCGGAAGAAGGGACGTGATCGGCAGATATCGGGCAGACATGCAAAGAAGAGGAGACTGGAGTATATACCTGCTCGTTTCAGACTTTTATTCGCGGACACGCGCCGCTTTCCGACACGGGTAATTGGGATTATAAATATCTAAACAATTAAATTATATGCTGCGTAGCGTATGACTAGAAGCTAGCAAAGCCAGGAAGGCTAGCAAAGCCTTGTCCACCATGTTGATCTTTTCATCCGATTAAGAGACCGGTCAGAAAAACAACTATTTATTTCGCTCTAGTAATACGTCTCTCTCTCTCTCTCTCTCTCTCTCTCTCTTTCGCTTCACTCCTCTTGCTCATCACGCCTCGTGAGAGCAAGTGAGAGTGGGATCCATAAACAAAATTGATATGATCTTCTCTTTTTTCCCCTTTTTTATGTATCTTTATTGTCCGCGCATAAAATGGAACGAGCACAGGTTTCTCGAAACTGCACGAATTTCAAGTACCTCTTCTACTTTTATCTTCTCCTCCACTTTGATTCTCTCTTCAATCTTTGCTCCTCGTTCCAATTTCATTTCCAGGTTTATACGTGTGTGTGTGCACCTTTTGCATTTTATAGATATTCATTACATTCATTATATTTCAAGGGGATCAAGGGATTTCCCTAGGGAGCTTCCTTAGAATCTTCTTGTTAATTCAATCTCGACGTGAGCGAACAATCGTTCGTTGCTTTCTTCGATTCGCCAAAATTCACGAAATATTCGAAAGACGAAACAACGAGGCGATCAGATATGTACAAGATATACCTCGCGAAGATACCATCTTCATCAAGAACAAAATCTCTCCGCGATCTCTCCATCTTACCTCTTTTTTTTATTACGAAGCAGTTAATAACCCTCGGATTAGCTTTCATCCTTTCGTGTACCGATGAACGCGGCGAAAAAGAAGAAAACCGTTTAAGAGTGGCAGATATGTCTGTAGCCTTCGCTGTACATTATCTCTCGGTGTTGGTATATACGCACCACCTGCTACGCACACCCGCTGTTAACCGTCACGTCGATTGTCCGAGCAGACCAGGAAATTTCGTTGCGAGTTGACGTGCAGAGTACAAAGCGGAGGGTAGAACGCATCGATCGATTATCCGGTATCGCGCGCGCCGAAGGACGGACTCTCGATAAACAATACTTTCTGGATAATCTCAGATAAAGTGAGACAAGAAAGGTAAACCGGACCGTTACATCCGCCTTCGAGCGGGCAGATGTCCTCTCTGGCTGGGAGATTCGTCGTCTCGCAAATTACGCGCGGCCCGCGCCGATTCCACACGTGAGACCTGAACCAGGTCGCGTCGCCGACCTGTGACCCCGAAGTAACTGCTTGCCGTCCATCAGTCCTATTATTACTAATATTATTCGGTATTATCATTAAGCCGCGTTTAGATCGAGACGAGCTCAACGTGCGGGAACAGGGAGCGACAACGGTTCGGCGATTTCATGAGCCACGTTACATGCGCCACGCGCGCTCGTGTGCACACACGGCGAGAGCGCGCGCGCGCGCGGATGTACGGGCGAAGGGGACAGACCAACAAAGATAAAGAGCACTTCCGCGCGGACGTGCCCGCGCGGGGAGGGACGCAGAGAGAGAGAGAGAGAGAGAGAGAGAGAGAAAGACAGAGAGAGAGAGAGGGAGGGAGAGGGAGAGGGAGAGGGAGAGGGAGAGGGAGAGGGAGAGGGAACGAGGTCCGCGTATCTGTTGCTGCTGGCAAGGAGAAGCGCGCAGGAGAACCCGCGGGAGAGTCACACCTGAGTGCCCACGCTTCCTCTTATCCGTTCCTTCCCTTTTGTCTCCCGCTCGCTCGGTCCCGCTCGCCCTCACGCGAGTCCCACAGAGCTCTCTCTCTCTCTCTCTCTTTCTCTCCGGCCGGCCGGGCCCCCTTCTCGCCCTATCTCCCTCCCTGTCGAGCGCTCTCGCCGGACTCTCCCCATCCCCGGGATACATTATCTCTCTTTTTTCTCTACTTCCTCTGTCCTCCCCTCGTGCAAATGGCGCGCACCATCTCTCGCCGTGTCTCATGGGCCGCGTCGTATCCTGCGCGTGCAACGAATGCTCTTTCCGATCGGGACAATGGAGAGCCGCTCTCGAAAACCGCGCCTCGCGGCCGCCTCGTTAAAGCAGAAATCGCGTGGAAATTCAAAGTAGGTTAGGGAAATACGCGTCTGCCTTCGCAACGGCGAGCTGCCGATAACGACGAGCGCAATCAGTGTACACAGTACACGTGTCGGGGATTCTATCTTAACTCCTTTCCGTGTTTCCTTGCGTACGCGTACGATTCGCGCTTTAAATCGAACGATCGAAGCTGGTGGGAGAAGCATTGAGCCAGGGAAAAATCGAGGGACGAAAGGGAGAATGTCGGGAAAATGTCGATATTCCCATAGGGAGATTGTCTGGCGACGCGACGCGGCCGGATTCTGAGTCTCATCGGCTTTCATTCCAGACGAGCAATTAATGCGAACACTGCAGATGCTCCGCATCAGCAGAATTCGATGCGTCACGGAATCAATGATTTTTCGATGGCCGCTTAGAGTTACTCGAGTCATTCAACTCGAGCGTATCGGCTTACACCAATTACATGATCATACGCGCACGCTTGTCTCTCATTGATATCTCTCTCCTGCATTTCTTCAGGGTGGAATATTGCGTGCTTACGTGCAGCAGTACGTTTCAGCAGCAGTGTAGTTTTAGCCTGGCGATAGGCTGGCGCGTTTTCACGGCGAGGGAATTTAATCCGTTTAGTTTTTTCATGCCCCGACCGTATCCTTGGATTATAATTTATTACGGCGCGGTGCGCGCGCGCGCGCGCATGCAAAATTTTTTTTCTTTAAATCGTACGAGCCGTCGCGATAAAAGCGTTCCGCTCGCGACTTTGGTAATTGGATCGGGATTGTCGCGAGGCACTCGCTCTCCCAGGATGAAACTTGGCGTTTAACGATGAGGAGAGACTTACAATTCAATCGCAATTCGCAATTCGTGCGTTTGTTTATTTAATGGCAAGAAAGGACGATAACAGCAGCATTTCACGTTATGATGAAGCAGAAGAGATTCTCTCTCTCTCTCTCTCTCTCTCTCTCTCTCTCTCTCTCTCTTTCTCTAGTGAAGATAGATGATAGATACACGTAATTCCGTTTTACAGCGTGTAGTTTACGCTTACGTACGAAATCTCCGAGATGCATTTCGCTGCATGCAACATGCAACTCGGTTTTTAATTAGTCGGACGATAGCAACGGCGCATGCGCGCGCGTGCGGGTGCCAACCTGCGAGGCGGGTCTCGTATTACAAACATTCGCTCGGATTTCTAGCGTCAGGGAAAATATAGATGCAAGATGATCTTTCGTCACTCAGCAACTCGATTATCGTGCGCTCTTGACCTGGCTCGAAACTCGTGCAGTTTGATCGGGAAGCGGTTTAATCGGTTTATTCCAAAGCTACGACAAGGATGGAGAAACGTTCCCTCTCTCGGATCGCCGATCCGAGAAGAAGCGATCCGACATGGTAAGGTCATTATCGCGATCTGGGGAAAAATATAGCGCGCTCAAGGTGAACTCAGGGCCGATCTCGCGGAAACGACGAATCGGAATTCGGGAATTGAAGACGAACCAAGACTCGAGATCGCTTTCTGCGTGAGCCTTCTTCGTATCGACGAAATATAAATTCGACGATGCACAAATCCACGCCGGCCGGCCGGCCGTTCTCCGGAGGCTCTCCGGACGTAGTAGTTCTCCTTAATCGAAGGAGGATGTGGAGTCGGTTAAGCCGAAGTCAGTCAGTCAGTTTCATTTGAACGTCAGCTGCCCGGATGTCTCCCCCATCTGTGGGACTCGTGTTGCAGGGAACAGAGGCACCCATGTGAGACACCTTCTCCTCCGTGCTCACTCACTCGTCTGCTCGCTCAGGTGGACCCACACACGGCGCGTTGTGCGCCTGTGTGCGTGTGATGCGCGCGTATCACGACGTACGTACATCTGGACTCGAAACGTACGTCCGTGTATTCCTCGCTGTCTCTCATTTTCTGTTTCCTGACGATCGAATCGTTCGGGTGATCCGTTGTCGGTCGCGCAGAAGCGATAGGCGCGCGGAGCGCCTCCTTCTTCCTCCTCGTCTTCTACTCCTCGACGACGAGTCAAAGTCGTTTTGTATGCGTGTGCTATGCGTGTAAGGGAAAGCACCCTTACGCGCATTCTTCGAAACAAAGGAAGTCAATATCTCGGCGAGGTCGCGGATTAATTCTCCAAAGGTCTGATGAATAATTTACACCTGGTCGGGGTGAAGGGTCACTAATCGGTGAAGGGTCACTCCTCGCATTATGCATTCGCTCATTTATTTCTCGGTCTCTTCCAAGCGGTCGGGTATGTCACAGGCACGTTTAGTCTACGATTAGCTGCTCTACGATTAGTTGCCTCGTGCTTCGAGCAGCGATCGACCTCGCTCACGTTACTGTGTACATCGATAAGCGTTTCATATGTAGGAATGCCTTCGGTGACAATGCGCTTCCCAAATCATGCGCGACGATTTATGCGAAGAACTTTAACCGATTGCTCGATTCAGTAGCAAAGTTCGGAGGGACGTAAATGCCCCTTCATCGATGCTGAAAAATCTCTTGCAGCGCAAAGATCGCCCTCGCATCGCCTCGCAAGAAGATACGCATCATTTTTTGAGTAACCTGTCTTTTATCTCTCATGCAGGCATCTGGAGCTAAACGTTCCCCTGAAATTCTTTTTACAATATATTACAACAGTGTTCGCCCGTGTGACGTGATAATCAAGAGTCGAGAGACATCTTGGACAAGTAATTTTACGAGTACTAACACCATGCCAGCGCGCGTACTCTTCTTCGCAGCGTAGACGTCATTGCTCCATCAAGATGGAGCATTGAACGAAGAAAACGACTTCATCATGCGAACGGAACGGAAGTGCCAGCATTTGTCTGACACGGCGCATGGAACCGAATGCTGCTTGAGAATAATAATATTCTATTTGTTTTAAAAAAGCGCATCCGTTTAAAAGCACGCGCATCATTCGATCGTCCATGATAATTTGATTAATTCCTCGACAAATCGCGTGCCGGACACACCGAACGCAAGTACGTGACGAAGAGAAAAAAAAGTCGCGTTCCGGCGACCCGCCGTAGGAGAGATTCGTTTCTCGAGAAGCAAGTGGCATTCTATACAAATTCCAGGAAGCCTTCTCGGATTATAGTGACCAATTACGATGGCATTGCATAAAGGAAATGTGGCAGATCACATTGCGCGCAATTTAGTCGACAAATCAGAACCGTGTGTCCTCCGTGTCGAATCTTCGCTGTCCCGTTCACCTGAGCGAACGTGACGTTCGGCGAATCGGATGGACAGCTAAGAACATTCTCAAGATTCGAGAGATGTTTCGTGCGCTTCGGCCATCCGGGCCGCATAAGAACGCATCCGCCAAGTCCCGAAGATCGTCTTTCGTCTTTCGGCGGGCTAGATTTTCCGTTGACATCGTCAATTTCTTCAGGGCCCGGGGCATGCGGGGAACACGCAGGCGGCCGCGCATCGCGCATCAGACCGCGTTAAATTGTCGCATTGAATTTAATTGCTGCGGAATTTGCTTTCTACAATAATATCGCGGACTGTCGTCTGTCGAAACGGATGCTTTCAGCGCGATAAGCACCAACGTATCGCCGGCACGAGCGAACACCAAGGAACGCATCATGCGTACGTACGTGCGTGTGACGCCGACACGCCCGGCACTCCATCCGTTGCACGCAATGAGAAATGCAAAGCGGAGAAGATCTACAAGGAAAATTCGCCGGATGTGGGAAACTTCATCTTGATCAATTTTCCTCATTAGCGGCCAAGCGCGCGTGTGTCAGGGAAAATGCTGGAAAACTGCGCGGCTCCACCGGCTCAAGCCGGCGTTTCATCGCGCGGGGAAATATCGATCGATGAACGATGACGATTCGTGAGGCTTTCGGAAATCCTTCGGGTTCGCTGCGAATCTTTCTGCAAGATCGCTCCGCGTCGGAGCATGTCATCTATGAAAGGAGGAAAGAAATCACCGCATTAGGAATGAGAAGGAAGCTAATCGCAAAGAAAATCGCAAAGCAACGTGATAAGAGATGGATCGATCTTGGCTGAGAGGACATGCTGATGTTGGGACATGTAATTATGGAATGATTATTGAATCGTTCATCTAGCCGCTAACATTAACGATTTAACTGATTTAAAAATGTTTAATAAAAATCCAATTGGAAATTCCTCAAGAATGCAACTTGGCGACTGACACGCAGCTTTATTTAGGCACCGTATATTTGGCGGTCTTTTGCGATGGAGGGGATTCTCTGTCCTGTCAGCACTTCTTCGGGTTCAACGATCTCCATGACGGAGTCATGTGTGCATTCATTAACGCGATGTATAAAATTTGCTCCGGCTAATAATTAGATGCTTCTCGATGCTACTCCTCCTGCATCCAAATCGTCAGACCTGCGCGTAATCAATGGATAAGCGTAATTTCATGTATCTCGACGAGATCTCGAGGAAAGTTGGGGATTTATTATTCCAGGCGGGGAATAAGTATCGCATTTTTGTGACTCTGCGAGCTTCTTCGCGCGTGAATCTCGCGTATAATCTCAACGCGATGCGTTCGCATATATGCAATACCTTCGCGCACGTACTCTCTCGTGGTATTATTAGCCGCCTTCGTGAAGAGAGAGAGAGAGAGAGAGAGAGAGAGAGAGAGAGAGAGAGAGAGAGAGAGAGAGAGAGAGAGAGAGAGAGAGAGAGAGAGAGAGAGAAGAAAGGAAGGCATCGCGTCCTGTTCTCCGGAACGACAATGTTTGGGTGTTCTCCGGCGGAGACTTTGAATGATTTTGAATGATACGCGACGAGCGGCACGATACGAGAGAGAGGGCGATAAGGTTCATTCTCCTTTCGGCGAGACCGTGTCCGAACGGCACGAAAAGTATACATCGAGTATACATCGCACGTCGCGGAGTCGCGGCGCTTTATAAATGCAACAAAAGTAGAGCGAGTTGTCCACGTAGGGCGAGGAAAGTGAGCGGAAGACAGGTGAGTGCAGGTGAGGAGCGCGCACCCGAGGCACGGATGCGCGCGAAGAGCAGAGAGAGAGAGAAGAAGAATCGGCTCGCCCGGCGGGTAGATAACCTACCGCTGTTGTGAGGCGGTTGAGGAAACTGCGTGTAAAAGGCTGAAGTTTCTGATCGAAGTGAAACTTCAGCGCGCCGTCTTCATTACTTGCACCTCGCCGTGCGTGGGCGGCGAATGCAGCGAGATGAATCGATGGTCGCGTGGCCTTGCGCGACAAATTAATCTCTTGCTCTCCCGTAAGATCCAGAATTCATTTTCAGAATTGCACGCGAGATCCCAGATCGATAAAATCTCCCTCGTCGTTTCTTCCCCGGGTGATCCTGGGCCATTTTATTTATCCGGCCAAGCCAAGTGGATACAGCGCGCCGGAGATGCGGCGATTTCATCATCGTTGCCTCGGATCAGGAGCAAGAAATTAATTTGTCACATCCACATCACACACACACACACACACACACACACACACACACACACACACACACACACACACACACACACACATACATCCGGCGGACAGACCTCACGGGAATTCATTTGTCTCTCGATTGTAAATTATGTGACGTTTTGGTTACGATGCGGTGCGCATGCTGCAGAGTTCCCGAGTTTGCGAATTTGAGATCAGGGATTCGTAATGGAGAATTTATCTAGCATTTTCCTGGGGATGCGATGCAATTGCTTGTTTCCTTCTTCCTCACGGATGGCTTCTGTACTTTTGGATAGCTCGATGTTTTGCTTTCCCGCCTTGGGAAAGCAATGAGAAAGCTCATTTGCGAAATTAGACGAATACCCGACCAACGGATACTCGACAAGAGCTTGATGATGCTTCGGATGACGAAATGGAATAAAATATCTTTCCGAACAAGGGATTCATTGATGCGTGATGTTTAATCTATAAGATCCTGAAAATCTCTGAATAATCATGCAGGAATGCTACGAGTCGATTGTGCGATACGATCAGCTCGTTAGAGCAGATTATTAGGATTTTTAGGAAAAACGTCCGTCTCATGAGACACGAAGGGCGCTTAACGATCGCGATAAGGATGCACGCTTGTTTGTAAATGGCTTATTAAGTCAATTCTTTATTTCCGTATAGCAGTGGTATCGATCTTCTTCAGCCATTCTGTTCTTTATTCCGACACGGAGAGCAACACGCGTACGTGCTGCGATTCGCGCTCGTCGTTCGGGACTTGACAATTCTCTTCTAGAACTTTTCGCTGATGAAGATGAAAACTTTGCGTAGCGCGTTGAGAGAACAATCTCACTCGGATGCTCTCTACATGCAGATGAGGGATATAACAGAATTGTCACTCGGGATATTCTTAGATAGAGAGATCCGTCATCATTTACGAGACATCCTCAAGGTGTATCGTTTCATTTCTGCCTCTGTCGCAATGCGGCCCGCGCGTGCTTTTCGCGATGAGGAAATGTCGCTTTCAGAGCCGCCGGCTGGCTCGATTATATCACGGAGAAAATTGTCATTATTTCTACTCTGATGGACGCGTTTTCCACATCTTGATGATCACCTCACCGCTCCTCGCCGTAACAACCGTCGACCGCGATCTCTTACCATCGAAAAGGCAGTCAACGAGATTAGAAAGGTGTACCGTGTCCGAGTGCACGTAATTACCTAATGAGTCACCCGTAATCTTTCGTTACACGGACATATTAATTGTTTCCTTTGCGAAAGAAACGATGCATCTCCAACGGGCGGCGTATCAGATTACGCAACCGATTGTGATTCCATGTGCTGCTCACGTAAAATGCTTGTATAAAATTATATCAGCTTCCTGCCGAGGCAGGACGGATTCTTCCAAAAGATCTCCCAAAAGAATCTCGTGATACGGACCAAGGATTAATCTCAGAGTTGCGGATTCAGTTGCGATCGCGTTGCGTTCCGCAGAAGCTCAGGACGAATGTTTGGAAAATATGAAAAGAAAGGAAGAAAAGAGGAAAAAGGAAAGAAATGTCGAAATATCTCAAGGGTATTAAGAGGGCGACGTCGAAACGTTCATGGCTTCGTCTCGCCGATGCATAAACGAAAAGAAAAGGAAAAAAGAGAAGATGAAAAAACACGTCCGCAACGTCCGAACGTTCTTCGGCCACTTTTGCTGCCGCAAGTCTGCGAACAGCGTATGCTTCATGCTAGGTATGGAGAGAGCAGAAATACCCCTCGTCCCGAAGGCTTCCTCCCCCTGCGGGGGTGTCTTATGGTTCCCAGAAATGAGATAGGCAAGCCAGCCCAATGGACATATCATGGTATACACGTGTCCGCATGCGGTGAAGCGGCATGTAGCGCGGTTTGCGACGCCTTTGAACAGCGAGACGAGAACAACAAACGGAGAGTAACGGAATAACGCTATTAAGTGTAATTGAAAGAGAAGATGATATTGTAGACCTACTTACGCGTTACTTCATTGCTTTAACTTCCTTTTGTCACGGTATGCGGACGTTTTTCTCTCCTTCGATTCGTTATACCGAGGCAGAGGCAACGATGGAAAAGCTCTTGTTTACAAAATCCTCGAAATGTCTCCATGAACAATGATAGAATCTCTAAGCAAAGCTGGCGAAGTAGCAGGTAAACAGCTCGGTAAACCGTAAAATTTACAAGTAGGTCATCAGGCAAATTTATGACCAAAGTTACGACAAGAATTTGCGTATTACAATGCGCTACGAAGCGCATGTACGAAAACAGGAGCATGGTGTGCGTGTGCTGGCGCATGTAGAAAATATGGAAAATACGAAAAATACGGAAAAAAAGCTTCGATGTTCGTTAGCTGCCGCGGATCATTCAATTTCTTCACGCTGCGGAGATACCAAGCAGGATACCAAGTTGGAACGAGTATCGTCAGCGTTTCGACGAATCGTCTGTATTTCGCAAAGACGCACTTTTCGTTGCTGTTGAGACTCGCTGTTGTTCGCAGCGGTACGAAACGAACTCGATTCGAGATATGGTTGGTATCCTGGAAAACGAGAGAGTCGACTTAAGCGAGCAAATTGTCATGCGTACACATTAATTTCTTGCTTTTCATTCCCAGGCTCGATGATTTCATCGACTCGAAACCGCCAAGCGCAGTCAGCTGCCCGATAAATGGGCCAAGGTCATCGAGAATGATGACTATTTTGTTGATTAACATATTTCTCGTGCTTTTAGATAGATAGACCTTCAACTCTGTAAAGGAGCAAGAGATTAGTTTGCGTACACCAAATACGTGCATAAATATAGCGTACATAGCGTATATAATTTACGTGCAGTAGGATTTACGAAAGAATCTCAGCATTCGCTGAGACCGAAAACAGCAAAAGTATATACGATCTTGCGCTAATGCTTGCATCTCGTGTCTGTCGTGCTTGCTTTCCTCGAAAAATTACGTTTCCCTCTTTCCTGCTGCATCACGATATAGCTGTATCGATATTGTTAATCAACATCTACGATGTACCGCGAGTTATGAATATCCATTAGAATCCAGCATTGAGTCACGCATGTATTCGTGATGTATCGTGCGATACTGCAATACAGTATTCACGAATCCTCAAGCAAATGTTCAGCATGTGCCTGAGTTCAGCTCGTTCAGCCATGTCGATCGCGTTATGAAAAATCTAAGGCCGTTGCGGCCTTGATATTATTCTCGATTACCTATCTTGAATTCAGTTCGTACGATTTGGATGTTTGCCAATTAATACGTTGCCAAATCCTCCCGGCGGAATGCTTCTTCAACATTCCGCGATCGGATACCAGTTCAGTCCAGTCGATCGGGATCAACGCAATCTTTTATTCAGCGATGAGACCTAAAGACGGACGTTTCTGACTTGTAGACGCATCGCGAGCAAGGATCCCTGCGGTCTCAGGTGACGGCGCGTTGTTGGATTTCCAGGAACATCGTCCGGCTCGTTACGCCGGTTTCCACGAGCGTCAGCGCGGGTCAACGAAGCAACTTCCCCTATACATTAATACTTAAAGTCCGGCTACTTATCGGAGTGGAAACTCCACGACGAGCTGGACAGAATCGTCATCGTTATCGAGTATCACGCGGAGGTTGCGGTGATCGATAATGGGAGACAGTGGGCGAGGGTGGTTGCTGCTGCTGCTGTGGCGCGCCAGGGCGCACCCGGGGGTGGGTCGGGGGCGCGCGCGCGCTCGCGGGGACGCAGGGTGGGACAGGTGGAGAGAGCAGAGAGAGAGAGAGCTCTCTCTCCGGCGGCGACGGTGACGTTTCAGCTCAGGCCAGAGCCAGCGAGAGCCGAGCGAGAGTCGAGGTATTGACCGGTCGCCTCCCTAGCTGGTTACCTGGCAACTGTTTGTGGCCAACACACCTATGAAACCTTGGAGATCTGACTTTAGCCTACAGACCACCCATCCGACCATCACCCGCCCATCCAGCGAGGAGGTGAGCCCTTGCCCCGTACCCTTGCCCCTTGCCCCTCGCCCTCGCCCTCGCGTGACGTTTCAGCTCAGGCCAGAGCCAGCGAGAGCCGAGCGAGAGTCGAGGTATTGACCGGTCGCCTCCCTAGCTGGTTACCTGGCAACTGTTTGTGGCCAACACACCTATGAAACCTTGGAGATCTGACTTTAGCCTACAGACCACCCATCCGACCATCACCCGCCCATCCAGCGAGGAGGTGAGCCCTTGCCCCGTACCCTTGCCCCTTGCCCCTCGCCCTCGCCCTCGCCCTCGCCCTCGCCCTCGGCCACCTCGCCGGCGCTCTCCTTTCTCCCCGGCTATCACCCTTCGCCCGCCCGCCCGCCCCTCCAGCCTCCTCCCCCTCCCGCTCCCCTCCCCCTCCCCTCGTCCCGACCTCTTCCTCTCGCTCGCGCGATCGAATCAGATTCCCGGCGTTTCGGGGAAGAAGCGCTCGATCATCGGGGCTTCCCCGCAGTAAGTTCTCCCGTTCGTACCTTGACGCCATCCCCATCCCGGTAATGGTCGACGATGGACTTGGACTGGGGTGGACGGGCCGTTGTTACGTTCACGAAACCGAGCGCGGAGGAGAGAAGAGAGAAAGAGAGAGAGAAAGGAAGAGAGCTTCGTGTCGAATTCGATTGCGGAGAAGTCATCGTGCGATAATGTCTCTCGCCGTTTGCCAGCAGCACGGCCAGCTGACCTTTCGACCGCGCCGTAATGTCATCGCGTCCGCGATGTGTCTCGGGAATTACGAACGTATCGATCGCTCTTCTCTCCGCTGATACTGCCTTCGTCTCTTTTTTTTTATCCCCCTATCCGCGCGACGTTATTTCGCCGCTGCAATTGTAGCTTCGCAGTGCGAAGAATCGAGGTGCCGCGCATCGCGTCGGACAAGAAGACACGAAGAGTCGCGCAGGGAAAGCATGAAGCTTCGGGTCGCGAACTGATGTATGCTGATGTACATCGGTTTCCTACGTTTCGGAGACAGCATGGGGCGCCTTTCGACTGGAGAAATGCTGCCAACGATGCGTATTCCCGCGCGAAGACTCGGCTGCGTCTTCCGATACTCGTTCTCTCGCGAGTACTTTGCCTTCGCGAGTCGCATTTATATTTCAAGTTAAATGCTTCCTCGTTCGTTATCGCGTATATCATGCCCTCATTACACACCTCGCTATTACAGCCGGCTTCTCCAAGAGGAATCCTCCGTTGCACGGGAGGAAGCCGCGCACAGGGGAGGAAAGCCCTCGTCCGAGGGCGCGCGCGCTCGGTCATTAGATGAATAATAAATTGGTGAATCGAGGGTGTGGTTACGCGGCTGGAACGAGTCCGGGTTGCCTGGCTACGAAAGCACCCACATCGGATCCTCCGGCCGGAATATACACGCTGTGCCCAAGTTGCCGAAGCCCTCCGCCGTGCTCGCCCTCGCACGTGCAGCGAGCGGATACGTGCGCGGCAACCGCGAGCGTGTGTGCGCACGTACGTGTGCCGCCAGCAGCTATAGGCTAACATTATCCACACTACTACCATCCAGCTATGGTCCTCCTCCGGCCGGAGTAAAATCAACCGGCCAGCGAGCTAAGCGCCGATCAATAACCGGGGACCTCGCCGGCTCTGCTCCGTGGAGCGTCTTCCGCGGAATACAAACGGTCCTCGTTATAATTCGCTAATGCATTCCGGGGAAGGCAGCTCGCGTCCCACGTAGGGGGCTCGCCCGAGGCCCGCGGGACACGTGAAATGTGCGTGGGGAGGGCGAGGGGGAGGGGGAGAAGATAAAAACGAGAGGAACAAAAAGGCGGGAGGATTCCAGCTGCAGCGAACGACGCTGCGTCGTTCCCTGTTCGCTCGCTTCGAGATGCTCCGACTCTGCTCCGACTCGAAGAGGCTTTGAGAGACTTTTACTCGGTGCTCCTGTTCCGTGCTCTGTCTGGTAGATTCTTAATATCCCCGATCCGACACGAAAAGCATCTTTGGTTACCGAAAATTGCGCGAGTTACGAAGACCCTTTACCGATTGGGGAATTTGCCTCTGTGCTTTTGCGTTATGAGTTTTATACGTTGATGTACGTCGAGGGGGCTTTGAGAGATTTTTACTCCGTGCTCCTGCTTCGCTCTGTCTAGTAGATTCTTAATATCCCCGATTCGACACGAAGAGTATCTTTGGTTACCGAGAACTGCGCAAGTTACGAAGATGCTTTACCTTTAGATTGGGGAACCTGCCTATGTACCTTTGCGTCATGAATTTTATACGTTGATGTATAGGTCGATGCTCGCGGATGATAATTACACGACTATATCTTTTTTTAATATCTGATATTCCGTTAGCATTCCGTTAATCGCAATAATCGCGAAGATCGATGTCGGTCTTCGTCGAATAAATATTTTACCAAACTGACCATTCAAACTGCTTGCATTATTCTCGTTCGATGCGGCACCGCGCGCATCTCGAGTGATGCGCAACGATGAGGAGGCGGACGGAAAACACGGGAGCATTGTAAATGAGCGATTTCGAGAAAATCACAAGCCACGTCGCTCGACGTACCGAGAGGACGCAGCCTCGTAATGGCGCCCATTGTTCCCCGCGCCGAGAGAGATGCGCTGCACCGAGGATTGAGGTTAGGTGAGGGGAGGGAAAGGAATTGGTGCTTGCGTAATACGCAATGAATACGAGAAACGCCACGACATTGAGACATCGCGCAACGATGATGATGATGATGAATCCCGAGATGTCGCGAGAGGAAGATTCTGGTTGCGTAAGTTTGCGCGGCTTGCGCGTTCTTTGATCGCGTCCGAGACGCAATTCGCGGGCACTTGCAATTTTTCAATCTAGCAAAAATCATTAAAGATCGCTTTTGAGATAAATCAATAACGACACAAGTTACGTCCTTTGCACTTTTTTCTCAGCACGTTGCTAATTGCTGATAGTTGCCTGGACGGATTTGACGAAAGCGAAAGAAGATTGGACGGATAAGAAGGAGAAGCTATCATCGAGCATCTCGTCGGCGAAACTAATTTCAAATTAAATTCCCGCCAGATAGACGCACACGGAAGGAAAAGCAAAAGTCCTTGATACGAAGCAGAAGTTGCTCTAAAACGAAGCCTCGAACGGAATACGCCAATACATGAAGCACGGTACATCATGGCGCTCGTTATAGAGCACTCGTTATACGCCGTAACGATTATCGACCATCGTCATCGCGAGGTACGATATTCCTCGAAGGTGACTGGTGCGCGATGTTGCGATCTGTCGACCGCAACACAGTAGCAACGGCTGCTGATGATCTCGCAGCCAGCAATGCGGAACGGACGCCGACAGTCCCCCGCATTGTTCTGGCCGGCGAGCAAACACCGATACCGCCAGCGCTCTTGAGAGAGGCCACACCAGTTCCCACGAGTTGCGAACACGCGAATTCAAGGTACCGCTGTGTATTACGATCACGGATATCTTACACAACGCTTATCCGCGGGCTTCGGGGATCCGCGTCTCGAGATCTCGAGAGTCACGAACGCGAATAAAATCCCGACTTGTTTATTCCCTTGCATATCTATCTTGCGATTGATGATTCTGATCGGACGATTAATCAATCCGCGCGGAGGATCGCCAATCCCGAATTCGCCGAAGCGGTATCCTCTCGATCGAGAAGGATGCAGCTTCAGCTCGCGTTATCGAAGCGTTAATCGTTGCGCGGAAAATAAATTTTTCCGCGTTTTTCGCGGGCTCCGTATTTTCCATAATAATAACGAGTAACGATATTTATTTATTTCCAAGAATGTAATGTAAACCTCGGCAAGTTACGTGGTTACGTTTCACGTTTTACATGTCGCTGACAAGTTAATTAAGTAAGATACTGTTAATTACAAGATAAACTACCGGCGATAAATTGCGCAGAATGAACTGAAAATCGACTGAGATTGGGAATTAAAATTTGACACATGGCGAATCGTAGACGATTTAAAATTGTCCATTTCTCTTTTTCCATTTCGGTAGATATAATTTCGCGAAGATAAGCTCATCCGGAATAACGTCCAGTTGCTATGGTGCAAACATCGCGTTTCCTCTTATGAGCGACTCATTAGCGACATTCCACATCGTTGCCTGAGTCATCAGTAATACTTCGTTCTGTACGGCTTTGCATACCAGTGAACGCAAAGTCGAGTCGTTATTCCATTTTACGATCAATTCCGTTTTACAATCCCGATTCGTTTCCAGGCGAAATGCAGGAGAGAAAAATCGAAGCTCCCTTCTGGACTACCTCATTTCTAATCGACAGCAGGGTCGAGCCCGAGATTTTCGACACCGATAGCGAAATGCACAGTAATGGAATTATATTTACGATAGTGTTCGCTTATCGCTACGCTCGCGCAGCTCAACAATCGATTTCTAGAATAGAATCCGCTGTGATCTCGCGCGGCACGGGAGAAGGCAAAGGAGAGCCGCGAAGAGCCGCGTTATGCCCGAATGCAACGAAAGCATTCGAAACTATGAGAGTCCATCAGCGGCGATGGACGCATTTCGCGGCATTCGACATGTACATCGTACATGCGCAGTCAATGATCGGCGTATCTCGTGCGTTGAGCGCAATTGCGCGCGCGCGCGCGCGAAATTACGTTCTTCGAACGAAAGAGGAAACCCGATTGATAAAGGAATTAGCTTGCACGAGAGATAAGATCGCTTATCTCCATGTATCGAATCGGAGACTGAAGAAGATCTCTGCATCCGCCGAAGGCGTCACCTTTTGCACGTAATGCGATGCGTGAAACGAGATGTTGCCGTGTCTGTGCCAGCATGCACCGGGATCACAATGCGCGCGTTGTTATGGTTTTCGCGATGCGCTGCTATTCTGCAGCGGGCTGGATAACAGGATATACGGTGTCCGATGAACATCCCGCGCAGTCCGCGGCCTCTCCGACCCGTTATCGACCACGCGCGGCGCGTTTGCACGCTGATAGATACACGCTCCTTTCGATACGCCGATAGCTGCGCACGGAACGACATAAGCGAGCCCACACGATCGCTCGGGGAAAAGCAACGATCTACCGTGGATTTATGCGGTGAAAATGCGATCCTCCTTGCATTCCCGCTGCGAATAGCAGTGTAAACGATAATAATGATAACAAGCAGCAGCAGCAGCAGCAGCAGCAGCAGCAGCAGAGCGATGACAGACGCGTTTACATTTACATTAATCACGTTTACATCATTCCAACGATGATAACGCGAGCGACCCTCTTTCCTCGGGATAGAGATCCCGATTGCGAGAGTGCGCCTCGCGCTCGGACCTCGATTCGGACGACAAAACTGGAAAAGCGAACCATCGAGGAAGCAAAGAGGATTAGCCGCGCGATAAATGCCGCGCGAGACGAAACGGAGCATCATTTCCTTCCGCTGGAAACGAGATATCGGCATTTCTGCCCCGTATCGTTTCTCGTCTTTCTTCCTCCGAGCCGTAAGCGCGACCGCAATTATCGCCGCGGATTATCGCCCGGCGTTCCCCCCCCCCTCCGCCCCCCGCTCCCCCTCCTCCCTCCACGAATGGTCGCGGGGAAATTAGCGGTGAGATGCGCTCTCACGCAGAGAGAGAGAGAGAGAGAGAGAGAAAGAGAGAGAGAGAGAGAGAGAGAGAGAGGCGAGAGAGCCCGTAATAGCATCCATCCCGCGATTCGACCCTCCCGTTGTCCCCCACGAGGGGGGAGCGGGGCGAGAGGGGGCGGGGGGCGGGGGGGGGGACAGGAATGACTCGAAACTGTGACAAAGTGTCGTGACGGGAAGGTGGCGGGCATTCAGTAGCCCGCAACGTGGGTTGGCGCCCGTGTTAAGTGGTACCCGTCCATCGGAGGGATGGATGCTGCCCTGACATTTAGGAGCGTGGCATTTAGAGCCGGTCTTCCCCCTCGTTAAACATCCCTATGCAATTTCCTAACTGATCACGGGACACCGATATTAGTCGAGGACAACATCTCCCGCCTTTCCGGCTGACATAATGCCGTCAGAGGCGGCTCTATTAAAGCGCTCCAGCAAATGGGGAATTTACGCGTCCAAAGCGATATAATCGCTTGGCGGCAGAAATATTCTTCCGACTCGTCGATTAAGTTACAACGAGAATCAGAGTTCGTTAATCAATCGGATGCAGCAAACGCAATTGCGATGACGGGTCGACTCTTTTTTGGAAATGTCTCACGCATCATCGGGGGCCCGGATGATGACAATAGTTGATAACAATAGAACGTTCACGAGGAACACGTGACGTGACGTGACGTGACGTTTTTGCTTCGGGCTCTAGCAGCTCTAGAGCCGTTTCTAGAGCTCGTCTTTCATCCTCTTGCGTGTTCCTCTTGTGTACTCGGTTTTAATAGCCCGTACCAGGGAAGAAATTTACTTTCCTGTTGGAACATATTTGTGTGTAGATACACGCGTGTAGATCGAATGATACACGATGACGGGGAATGAGAGGGAGAGAACCCTCTCGGATGACATAGATATGGATCGAATATGCTAAGAGATCAACCATCAGCTATTAATTTCTGTGAGAGCGGTACTCTCACGGTACTTTTGGGAATTACTTTAGACGAAGTTTGATGATTCGTTTAATCTCACTCTTTAATACACCTTTGCGATAACTGTACCTGGCCCTCTTCAGGCTCTTACTGACGAGCCTTACTGACAAAAAATTTATTTCCGCATAAATATCGCGTGTTTAAACATCGCGCATCTTTATCGATGTGTGTACGATCTTTATTCACGTGTATCAATTTTTCATTGCGTCATTTACGACTGATCCTTTCGACCTCTCCTTCTCTTTCTTTCTCTCGAAATCAGCTGCCTTTTGAGTAGCCACCTTCGATGACGATAATAAATATCCATTAATGTAGCCGGCGCGGGTAGGGGGATAGTTATCGCATCGCGAGCTACAGAGGCAGATGACTCGAAGAAGGTCCAGCTGCCCTCGATCACTAGCTTATTGTCGGAACCATCCGCTCGACAAAGATGCGAGCGAATGGAAAAAAAATGTTTAAGAAAAAATAACCGATCTCTCGCAGCGCGTTGAGCTGCTGCGTTTGCATTAATTTATTACAAAATTAATGCGAATATTTAATTTAATTAATGTCTTAATAATTTATATCCAGTTAAAGTTAAAAGTCCAATTAACAGAATCGAGAATTAAGAATAAAATAAATGGGACGCAAAGTGATCTCGTAAAGAGAGACAGATTACGCCGCGCCGCGGTTCACTTTGTTTACTTAATCACCGCGATGCGGAGAACTACGAGAATAATATCCATCGCGTACTATTAATCGATATAAGGAATCATCGATCGAGAGATGGTCGCTGGATCGATGCCGGTAGGCTGAAATGAATTAATAAAGCGACATAATATTTCTCGAGTACAAAGTAGAGAATAATGATGATCTTCTTTCGTCTCAGCGACGCTTTGTCTCACGATAGTTTATTTCACCTCATATATTATCGACCGCAGCAGGTGATATCTGTGAATACTGACTCACGTGCGCGTACACGAGTATGGGACTGGAAACATGTATTTCGGAGAAGAAAACGGATGAAGGACGCGGTACGCTCTGTTGATAGTTATCTCCTCTTTCATTAATTCTTTCGTTACCGAAGACGGCTGTAATCAGTCTACACATTGCACGCTCCCGCATATAAAAGCGTCAACAGGTGATTAAAACGTTTCTAAAAATAATCAGGTAGGCGGAATCTGCAAAGGAAGAAATCGAATGCGCCTTTAAGCGTGTTTCTTCATCAAGGGAATTACTTTTGACTTTCTCGTTCGGTTGTAACATCCGAGATGTTATCGGTATAACGAGTCGTATGTCGATAAAATAAATGCTGATGCTCGCGCTTGGCTCTTGCTTATCCGCGGCGACTTCGATGAAACTGAATCGAATTCGATTAGACGTTATCAGAAATCTCTTCTCCGTTTCTAGATCATCATCGCTGACAGCGATCGTTTCGTTTGAATTAGAACTCGCCTCTCCCAATTGTGCGACCTGATGATCTCTCCAGGTCTGCCTTTTCCCAGTTTTTCCGAGAGTTCAGCGATCGACCTCCCGACACTCATCTCCAGAGAGATGATCATTTCGAATGACAAAAAGAGATACGTTACGTGGCCTGATCCGGCTGGCGTATTGTTACCTTGGACAGCAGGTGCCACCTTACATGCTCCAAGATGAGCAGCACGCGTCCTAACAAGAACGCTCTTATAATTCTTTACACACGCGCAAACGCATTCCACATCTGCAAGATGCTACGGTGGCAACGGTTGCAGATGCACGGCCGGACATTTCACGGCGGTATCATCTCGCGCTGATGATACGATGAAATGATCAAGGAGGTATTTTACAAATCTTTTTCAGTCACGCCTGTAACATCTCGAGATGACGAGATGACTCCATGTCAGTCTCCAGCTCGCAGCGCGCACTCAAAGCGCGCACAAAGATTTTCTCGAACGGAACAATGCCCAATCCGTCCGAGGATCGAAATGAGAGAGAGAGAGAGAGAGAGAGAGAGAGAGAGAGAGAGAGAACGAGAGAGAGAGAGAGAGAGAGAGAGAGAGAGAGAGAAAGAGAGAGTGAGTGAGTCACGCAACAGCAAGAGGGACCGCCGAGTGAGTCTGGATCCCCTCTCGGCGAGGTAACGCTGTCATCGCGCATCTGTTACGCGAGATAGATCGATCGGCGCGGCAATTAGCCGCGCCGCGATCGACGCCGCGCGTAAGGACGTCGAATGTCCGGCGGCGGCGGCGGCGGCGGCGGCGGCGGCGGCTCCGATTCCCGGAGATAAAAGGGTGAGAGCAACGGCCCAGACAGACGGAGGACCGCGCGCGCGGCATTCACATCTTGAAAGCTGCCGGCACGCGCCTGCAGCAAGGTGTGCCTCTCACTTTATTCATCCACCTCCGGTCTTCGGGCGCGGGAGCAGCTGTTGCCGGGGCCGGAGCGCATGGCGCGTGCCACCCCAAGTACCTATATAATAAACCGGGAGATAATGTCAGGGTGTGTGGCACTACGCCACCGAAGACCCTTCGCGGAGCGAAGTCGATCGAGCGGCCTAGCGAGCGGGAAGACGGGAGGAGAGGGGAGAGAGAGAGAGAGAGAAAGGGACCGCGCGGAAACTTTTTAACTTCTACGAGCGAGCGAGGGGAGATCACCGACTGTGACGTGGCACGTCACGTAGGTGGGTGCGAAAACTTGATCGCCTTGGATCGGACAATGTGAATTCTCTTGTCCTCCAGGTCCTCCAGGTGCCGGGGATCCCCCTTGCTTCTTTCTGAAGGTACTCGTGCCTTACTTCACGCTGGATCGCGCGATCCGGCGATTTCGGTGCATCAGTGACGTAAGGAGGCTCGATGAGTCTTAGGATCTTTCGAATCTTACGCTTGCATTGTGAATCTTTATCCGTTGAGACTTAATGGACCGACGCTAGGTAGTTGGACGCTGAAAGCGCGAATTCGAATGGCAAAAGTGGAGAGTCGCGTCTCCGAGAGTGCCAAATTGTCCAATTTTATGGGAGAGTACACGGGAATTGGATATTTACATATTTTTCGAAAGATGTTGCATACGTAGGAATCTCCATTTTTCAATCATCATTTTCAATCTTTTCCTCGCGCCAACGTGAAGAGAAACGGAGGATTCGAAACGCGTACTCGCGTAGTAGCGAGTACTGATCCTGATCGTCCACAGACATCAGACGCGTGTAGAAATCCTTTCTCCGCGTCATTCGTGTCGCCCATGTAATTTAGAATTAATTATCTAATATCGCCATCTAACATCTGTCATCGTATTCTGTCAGCGTATCTCCCATCTTTCGTCGTTGCAAGTTTAATTCTATTAAATATAGTTGTAAACAAATTAAATAGCACAACGAATATAATAAGTTGCACGGTTTATTCTATCAAGATAATTCTTTACTCTGGCATGTCATTAATATTCATATTATATTAATTAGTAAGAGAAATTTAATTTCTATGTTTAGAGTGTGAATCTAAAAGCTTAGCTTAGCTTACTTATTATAATAAAAATTATTAAAATTACAAATATCATATAATTGGGGGAGAGGAAGGTTATTAAATTCAGGGGATTTTTAAAAAAATTCATTATATATATTTATATATTAATTTTTATTAATATTTTTATTCTGAATTTCTTCCATTCTGTTTATTTCTTCGTCGATCGTCTTCTTCATTGAATCTCAATCTATTCGCAGCAAACGCCAATGGGCGCCAATATCTTTAACCTCTAAAAAGATGTAATCTGAAACTGCTGCACGGAATCGTCGACACCAACGCGATCTTTGCTCAATAGATTTTTCAGCTGACGCATAGATGCACTTTGTGCATTTGCGTGCGCGGGAGGAGGGGGCGATCGAAGGGGATGCTGTCTTTTCGTCATCCGAATAAATTCGGATTTCCGTTCATTACGTGATTCTCAAGTATCACAAGCAATGTAATTAGCCTTGCGAAAATTATCCATGGAGATTATGTTCGTCGCGTAATCTCATACTCGCACGGGACAGCGTTAGGATTTCAATCTGGATCTGGAACTTGGAGCTCCTCCCGCCCCTTTTTGAATGTTATCGCTCTCGTCGTCGGGCGTATCGGTAGCAGTGAGCTTTTATCGCATATTATATATGCAGAGCGCACGTTTCATATTATACGCGCGAGTACCGGCGACAACACTGTTGTTTAGCTAACTGTAATGTTTCTTTTTACAAACGATTAACCGTCGCAAAGACCGATGTCCGCTTTGCGGATTGCTAATCTGCAATGATCATCTCCGGTCTCGTCGTAAGATCGCTCAACCTCGTCGAGCGATCGGAATTTTCACGGCGGTTTTCCGCACGAGTACGTGAACACGCGCGTTATTCTGCGCAAGGAAAATGACAGATTTTGCATACCGTGCAAATTTGCATCAGCGTTCTTTCATTCGTCGATTACATTTAATCCCTTTGACCTTCGGATGCAACCTTTGAGCCAGAAATGACTACTTTAGGCTAGGAATTTGTTGCAGCAATTTAAGGCGCTTGAGGCTTGATTCTTTAAGAGGTCAGCAGTTCATATTCCTGCATATAATTTTGCTACGTTACTGCATAGCGAGATGTTGCAGGTGTCGTTACAAATTGATCTCTTGCTTCTGATTTCGAGCATCGGCTCGAATTATCGGCTCGATTCGAAACCGCTCGAGTATCAGTATCGCGGAATCAGTATCGTCTTTGATCGCTCTCGATCGTCTGCCGATATTAATTCCCTCTCTGATCTGACCTCGTGACCAAGAATCGAGGGATTGATTGGTCAACAGACTTCCGTTACCGTCACGAAGTAGGTCTGGCATGACAACGGTCTCCTTCTAAGTCGCTAAGGCTGCTAGTCGACCTGCCATACAAACCAAGATATATCGGGCTGCGAGCGCCGCAGCTTCTCGTGAATTTGCAAAATGATCACGCGTATCCTGTGCCCAGTGGCAGTGGCCGCTGGCTCTCTCTCTGTCTCTCTCTCTCTCTCTCTCTCTCTCTCTCTCTCTCTCTCTCTCTCTCTCTCTCTCACTCTCTCTCCTCGTGGGTTCAAGATAGAACCGAATAATTCGCGCTTTGCATGCTGCACGAGGATATGCCGAGGAATGCCGGGACGTTACGTCAACGATACGTTTCGGTTAGGTCATTCCCGGATGACATTTTCATATTACGCGCAAACGTAAGCTTACGTCGGGATAAGCCTAAAACTCACGCTGAAGATTAATTAATCGTCTATAGAAGAAGCCTCATGAAAACAGGAACGCGGAAGATCGCGGATTGCGTATGCGCTGAAGTGAACGTTGATGCGTTGTTCGGCAAAGTTAACGTTTCACGCGCTTACGTTTCTCTCGAGTTTTATGCTCGGTATTGTTTCCGATAAAGAGAAACAGGAATTACAGGACGAGGAACATCCTTTGTTCGAGCGATTCCTTTTTCCTCCGAGTCTCGTCTGCTCTTGACCTTCCTCTCTCGCTCAACTTCTCCAACGTGTCTTTCGGCTAGATGATCGCGACATAAATTGCTGTAAATTAACGAGAGCGATTGGCACAACGCTCGCGCGTTAGCGAGAGAGGAATCGGTCTTTAAATCCCGTTAGATTTAATTTCGGAGCGTCTCGTTGCGCCAGTATGGAGGCTCTTGAACGCGTACGATGACCGCTCATGCGGGTGCCGACGTTTGCTGTCGCGTTACGTGCCTCGCTTCGATGCGCGATGTTAACGAACGCGTGCGTATTTTCTTCGAATAGGAATTACGCATCCCGATTGATAATTCGCAACTTGATGTGCGCACTCGTGACTTGTACTTGGCACGAGTACTCGCGAGTACTCGTCCTGTCACGCCTCGGTTGCTCCCTCAACTCTCGAATCAATTTGGCTGCAATTTGCTTCGCTCGATCTGATCACCGCGGGATCGCGGTGATCCCCCTTTTTCTCCTGATCGTCGCAGAAGCCGCAGGAGCCGCAGGACTCGCGTAGATGCTCGCACGACCAGTCGCGTGGACCAGGAGTCGCGGAGAGAGACAGAGAAAGAGAGAGAGAGAGAGGGAGATGGGTGAGTAGGTGGGTTAGCGGGCAGGAGAGAGAGCGAGCTAGCGAGCAGGCAGGCAGGCAGGCAGGCGAGCTGGCAGGCAAGCAAGCAGGCAGGCAGGCAGACAGGCAGGCAGGCAGGCAGGCGAGCGGCCAGGCAAGCGGGCAGGTGCAACGCTGATGTTGCCTGAGGACTGAAACAGCTGTCGTCTTGCCGTGCCCTACTGCAGGCGCACGCGCCGACCGCATCCGCATTTACATTACGCTCTGTGTTACCATTCTCTCTCTCTCTCTCTCTCTCTCTCTCTCTCTCTCCCTCTCTCTCCCTCTCCCCTCCCTCCCTCCCTCTCTCTCTCTTTCTCGCTCTATCTCTTGGTTTTAATCGGCATCTTCGCGTAACGGTCGTCGATCCCGTGGCGGATCCGAACGTTTCCTAGAAAAACCGACCTGAGATCCCAGTCGTCGCGGCGCGACGCGAGAAAGACGTGCAGAACTCTCGCCTGGTACAGGTGCATGTATATATATATATATATATATGTGTGTGTGTATATATTATATATATATATATATATATCGATCGATTGTCTGCACGCGCTCCTTCTCTCTCTTTCTCCCTCTCTCTCTCTCTGTGCTGCCAGTCTTTCTGTCTCCGGTTGGCTGCTGCTGTCCGCTCACGCGAGAGATATCCACCCACGTATGCGGATGTTTTTAATTATGCATCGCGCTGTATTGTCTCGAAATGAGATATCGCATGCGCTATGTTTTACCCGGACTGGTCACGATAAAAAAATGTCGTCCTCGGAATCTCGGTTCTTTTTGTTTTTCCGTTTTTCGTTTCTTTTCCGTCGAATAGCCTTGCATCCGATGCAAGCTTAGCGAGATTTTAACTCCAAGCCTTTCTTTATCCTTTAGGATCTCATGCGAGCAACGCCCTCTCTCTCTCTTTCTCTCTCTCTTTCTGTCTGTGAATTTGTTAGCGCATTCATTTATCTTTCTCAAAAATACGACTGACTTTATTCTGAGAGTTGACGATTTGTTCATTTATTCAAGCCTGATGTCCTGAAATGTCCCGTTTCATTTCTTGAATATTTTTGACAGTCGCAACATCAAATTTGAAAGATTCCGACATAAGGGTGCTTTTATGGCTGTCACCACTACACCTGTAGTTCTCCCTCGTTAGCAAGTCCAGCTGTAAGGGTTCATCGGCCCGCTGGCATTCCATCCCTCCAATAAACGGTACGGCAGAGATGAGGATGAAAGGCAAAGGAGACCTTTCTTATCAAGACGAGAGCTTACGAGAGCATCTTCGCGGAAAGGGACGTAAATGAAGAGCCGAGATATCATTGGCCCGATAAAATTTGGCATCCGGCCATTTTTTATGATTTCGCAAAAAACGTCTCGCATATTTTTGCCTTTTTGCCCTTTTCTTCCGGTTGCCACGAAAGAACTCGCCGAAAAGGGCAAAGAGGTTATGTAACGAGAAGCAGAGCAGAGCAGCGAGGCTAATTTTCGTCTATTCGAGGCGCGACGCGTGTACCGAGACGCGAATCGACGTATCATCATCTCTGGGCAGATTTAATAATTCTCGCCAAGAGAAATTGCTAATGAGCAGAGAGAACGTGCGCGTTCAGATGTAAAGAACGCGAAGTTTGGTAATCGTAAAAGATATTCCTACTTCTCCCTCTATATGAACGCTCTGTTCTCTCTTTCCGCGTACGCTTATCTGCCCCGTTGATCGCGCTGTTACGGTTTACGTATGGCGAGGCACGAGAAATTAACGAAACTAGGAGGCTCTGCAGCGGGAACTCTAGAAAAATGCTCTGGAGAACCGAGATTCAACGATTGGCATAATATCTCCCTCGGATTGACGAACCGTCTCGCATGAGAGTATCCGAGAGCAATCTCTGTTCTCTGTCGTGTCACTTCTCCGAAAATCGTGTGCACGCGCACACATCTAGAGCACGCTCTACCGAGAGCGCGAAGCACGTTGCCTGCCACATGTCTCTATCTGCGATGAAGTCTTCGTTAGAAATTCTACGCTCAAAAGTACACGCATACCTCATCATATAAACATACGTCTAAATATACGTCATCATTTCTCGCGATATGTTCCTTTCATCTGCACACCGCGTCGGTATCGCATCGCTTCGTGCGAAACCGGAATAAAAATTCACAAGATCCATAAGATGGAGCCGATCGCTGCTATAACGCGCTAAATCGCGTTCGAATTTCGCGGGCACTCGTCGCTCCCTCCGGTCATCAACGGAGCAACGTCGCTCCCGATTCCGGTCACCTTGACGACGTCCGATGTCCGGCCGAGCAGCCGGTGAAAGGATTAGCGCGCCGGCTGCCTTTCCTAGAAAACTTTCCACGGGAGAATCAAAACGGAGTATCGGCTACGTGGAAGGCCATTAGTGCATTATGCAACGGCGACGACGACCGCCCGGCGAACGAAGGGGGGGGGGGGGGGGGGGGGGGGGGGGGGGGGGGAGGGGTGGGGTGGGGTGGGGTGGGGAGAGCAGAGGAGAGGGACGGGACGGGGAGGGGAGGGGAACGGAATCGCCGATACGCCGTTTATCGCTATCGGGAGCGAGCGTCTTTACTCCCCCGCGTCCGCGCAAAGTCGTCAAACGAGAATACGACGCAGGCAAGGCGCGCGCGCGCGCGCGGGCGCTCTTGCTATCGGCTCTCTGCTCCTGTTTTCCCCGCGACGATTATGCGAGCGACAAGCGGAGCGGGGCGGCGAGCGCGTTAGCGCTCCTCGCGGATATGATAATTCCTTCCGCTGAAAAGCGCGGCAGGAAAGCGGCGCTTATTTTCCTACGACGCCATTCCCATTGCCCCTTTATTCCGCGGTGTTTTCTCGATCCTTATCTGGAAATTCATACGCGCGTATGGTTGTTATTATCGTCAGCGACGTCGGGGAACCCCCGTTTGCAGCAGCTCCGGAGCGTCAGAACAGCATTGCCGTTCTCTCGCACGCGATTGGATACTCGAACGTGGTACTCGGAGCTATCCCTCGCATTCTTCCCGCGACGATTATTCCTTCGCATAATATCAAGTCTATTTTGTCCTCATTCGAAATGCGCGTGTTCGAAACTGCGCGCGTCGTTTCAAGAGCTCCCATTCTCACGCGCCTCTGCCTTCAGCCTCGCGCGGAAAGCCGATCCACAATCGCATTCCGGGACTGTCCCGGAAGCTGAGCAGGGATTCCCGAACCGCTCGCGGGATTCGATTCTGCGCGAGCAGCTGACCGCGTTGTGAACATTGCAAACGTGGCGAAATGCCTTTTGGAAGACTTTATATGCCTGCCTAGCGTGGCATATCGGTAGCGATTCGAGCGCGTGTCGAACCAGACAGACAGAGAGAGAGAGAGAGAGAGAGAGAGAGAGAGAGAGAGAGAGAGAGAGAGAGAGAGAGAGAGAGAGAGAGAGGGGGGAGGGGGCGACGGGTTTCCTGCTCGGCGAAAAGGGAAAACCGAGATCACGTGGCACGTGGAGTGAAAGTGCAAGGAATGGAGAGTTAAAGCTGGATGGATGCGCCTTACGGTTGTTAACGATCGGCGTGGCCAATAAGATGTAAGGGCGTGCTCATTGGTCATGATGTATCGCGTGGCCGTTGCGAAAATCTCGCGGTGTATAGCACGCGCGCGCGCGCGTGCGGGCGCTCTATGCAACCATGACGCGGATTTCGCCCGCGAGTGATTTTTGAGTTTCGCGCGGCCACGATTGTAACGGACGCGACCAGCTTTAGTGACATTTTAGTATCGAAATTCTTTCATTCCAGCACTTTTCATTATACGCAAATTAATAAATTTATAAATATTGTAATGAATATTGTCATGAATAAAAATTGTAATGAATCAATGAACATACAAAGTGAAGAAAAATATAAGAAAAATTACTGAAAATTGATGTATACATACATACACACACATATATATATATATATATATATATATATATCGATTTTCATTAATTTTCGTCATATTAATTTCCATTAATTTTCGTCATGTCGTTTCTGTTGCGTCAGAATTTATGGCGCCGCGTAAGAGCCATTAATTATGGCATTATCTTCTGCGTTTCTTATCGGGGAAAATTTATTTTGTGAAAAAGATATATCAGCCGATCAACGCCCTCGCTCGCCCGCGATTGTCCAAATTAGGAATGCACGTATGCGCTTTACTTGTTTTCCTCCTTGGCTTGTGAATATTCGCGCGTTTCTACATGATCGCATTTCTCGCGGCCGGCTTTAAAAGAGAGACACACACACACTGCGACAATATCTAGTAGATAGAAAAAATGCTGATGCGCGCTTTGCGTCCCCGCGCGTAAGCGAGTGGCGATATTTACATAACAATCGCGGATCACGTAACCGTCTTCGCCTTCTCCCGTTGACGTATGCGTCCGCCGGGTCTATCTGTAGGTGTCGTCTACCGATATTCCGTATATATGCGACTTGGAAAGTCAAGTAAACACGCCTCCTCTTGCGCGACTCCGCGCGTTATTTCAGCGCGGAACAATCGCAAGTACCAATCTCCGCTACGAGGGCGCGCGGGGGGGGGGGAGAGCGGAAAGGGGAGGTCGGAGGGGAAAGGAGCATCCAGCGGATATGCGTCGTGACAATCGATCATCGATTTCTGATGCGCATTAGCGTCGATTTCTATTTTGCGACTTGACACTCGCGCTCGCGCTGCCTTCCACCCCCTCAAATCTTATTCGATTAATAAGCTGGCCATCCCTTTTTTCAATACCGAGATCGATGAGAGAGCTTCAAGCAGAAACTTGAAGAATTTTACCCATTTCTTTATTAATTTTATATATATATATATATATATATATATATATATTTTTTGTCTTTGGACAATCGTCCGCTGCGAAGATGGAGCAACGTCCATCTTGAACCGATGCGACAGAGCGATCGATCGGCAGGTATTGTTCGAAAGACCGAGCTAATTAACGGCACGATTGCGTCCCAATTGGCTTTCATAATTCGATCGATCGATTTAACGATTCGCTCTCAGTTTCCGAAGACTCGATTATTGCGGAGATAAGCGTGCGATTGTCTTATCGAGGTTTTAATCGAGGTTCTGGCACGGCGAAGCGGATGTACCCCAGCGGACAAAGTCGTCGTCTGTTCGTGACGTGTGAGCTTGAACTTGAGATCACTTCGTTTAACGCGGATGCATGTAAACCCGCCTACATACGTCACGGCGGGCTCGTCGCGGCGGTTAACAGTTTATCGTGTATTATTTATTTATGCAACCAGATACAGATTCAAATTTGTGCCGTACGTATTCCCGCGTCGATACCACGTATATATCGATCGCTCGATGTTATCATCGAGAAGAATGCATGACGGGCCATCGTCAAATTTTGCGTGATATTCGGACACGTGGGAAACAGGTGGATCTGGTTGTAGTTAATAGTTGATTACTGAATGCTTCCTGACACAGAAATTATTAAATCAATTCTATATATTTTAGAGCGTGCCTCCTCCGGGCTTAATGACATAATATCCATTATTAAAAGGAAGCGCGACTGGTCAAGGACTCCCGACGTAATAGTGACACACGCAATACGATATAGCAGCAGAAATCCATAATCTATGATCAGGATAATGGAGAGCTGAGCCATCTTCGCCCAGTATGGAAGTCTCACTGCTTCCTTTTTGATATTACGCGAGATTGTTTATCAGATTCGCAGGAGGAATCACAAACAAATCGATTAGTGGCAATTGACGATGGCAATTGAGATGATGACAATTAGAACACGAAGAAATTTATCGTACTCGCAGATTGATCCGTCCAATTATCTTGGTCGGTTATCGAATCCTCGCTAATACACGCGCGTATAATTAACGAAGAAATAAATTATAATTACTCGTTCGAAGCTACACTTTGATTTGGATTGTCTTATTTTTTAATAAAATCTTACTTATTACTTAACGTCAGAGATAAATTTAAAACAACGATGCATAAAAAATTTCTTCAGACAGATCTAATCGTGGATTATCATTTTACATAAACAAATGCTCTCCCCCTAATTCACAAAGCGAATATTAAATTAACACGGAAATCTCGCGCTCGATCCGGATCATTCGAGGAAGCTCGAACACGTCGCGGCTCGACGGAGTCATTTTCAGCCGGCAATCGGGGACACATTCGCGGAACGGGATAACGGGCGGGCGAGGATACTCGACGATTCACAGGGGTGGCAATTCGAGCAATTCGGCCGGGGGGGGGGGAGGGGGCGGGAGAGCGCCGGCGAGCGGCGAGCAAGTGGCTGCGGTGGCCCGGGGATAAAATTGATTCCGCCGCGTGTGCGGCGCATCAATGGCCCCAAACAAATCGTCAGACTGATTTCATGTTGTGGCCGGTATCGCGATGGCAACGCCGACCGAGCCGGACGCCATGGCAACGCCGCTGGCTCATTCGGGGGGCTTTAATTCACAAAGGTACGGGACTCGGCGAAAGGTACCTCCGCGAATGGCCAGCGCGGCCCGCTCGACGAGATAGCCGTGATCGTGAGACACAACGCGTACGCTCGTGCCGCTTCCAGCTTTCGCAGCGAAGGGGGCGAGGGCGAGGGCGAGGGGCGAGGGGCGAGGGGCGAGGGGCGGAGGGGGCGAGGGGAGGGGTGGGGGTGGGGGTGTAGGGGCGGAGGGAATCGGGGAGGAAAAGGGGACACGTGAGATCGTCCGGGAGGACGAGGATGAGGGTGAGAGGGTGGACACGGGCAGGCAGGGAAGTGAGGGAGAGGAGGGCCGCCGCGAGGGGCGGCAAGAGCGAGCTGCGGGAGGGGCGGAGGAGGGGGAGAAAAGAGAGCGAGCTGCTACACCCCACGTGTGTGTTTCTCTACGTGTCGCCATGGCGACTCGTTCGGCGTTCGTTATAGTAATGGGTTGGGAGAACAGCGCCCGGGAGGCGCTCGGCTCTCCCACGCTTGTCGGGGACACCTGCTTTAACGATTATCCTGTTGGAGGAACGAGAGACGGCTCTATCGGAGCGGTCGACGGAGATTTCCTCGATTTCCCTCCGCTGTGCCGATTAACGGCCGATTTCCAGCGCGGCCCTCTCTGGCAGCGCGCTTCCGTACTTCCGTACTGGAATCAGCTCTTCGGGATGGAAGATGCGCTGCCGGAAACAAGTTAAGACAGGCCATCGGATAGAGCGAACCCGGTTCACTCTCGTTTTTCTTTTTTCCTTAAATGGCTGACTCTATGTTATGTTTATACTTCTTTATGGAATTCGCTTCGATGATAAAATCTGATCGCGGATCGCCGTTACAGTGCGAAACTTGCGCATCAGCATTGCCGAGACGCGCACGTTACGAGCTGATAATCCGCTCGGCGGAACTTTGGTCCGCTTTTCATGAAATTCAGTAGCGAGCGGCTACTTCATACTACATCAAGAGATTAATGATCGGAGGTAGATCGGAACTCGAATCGATCGGCAGACATCGATAAAGTCAGTCATGCGAACGATACATCGCATAATCCTAGAAATCTATCTTCGAGAACTGCTGACGCAGATCAGTCGTTTTCAGGGTCGACGCGGCCATCCGCGTATCGTTAGCTGCGACGACAGTAATTCCCGAGGCTTTTCCGTCCAGCCGCCGCCATGAAATCGCGCACGCGGAAATCCATGATCGAAGTGGCGACGCGAAAATCTCGCGTGACAATTTTTATCTGAAATCGCGACCGGCGCCGTTATTATTATATCCTGAAACGTGAGCTCGTGCGGAGAATCGTTGAGAGATAGCTTCTCACGCATCACCGTTAGATTGTAGGAATTGCTTTCGCGGTCTCCTCGTATTGATAACGAATATCAGCGGAAATGTTTACGAGTCTCGGCGCTGTTCTTCCCGCCGCCGTTACAATAAACGCTGAGATCAGAGATGAGATTGCGAGCGAGCAGTCCCCGTTCGCGTAATCGAACCTGATCGAACTCCAACTCGCGATTCGCGTCCGCGCGCGCTCGATTTGCGCATCGATACGATTGGCGTGATCGAAACGAGTCTGATGACGATCCGCCGCCGCGATTATAATATAATCAATTAATTCGCGACATTAATTCGTTTTATCGACGCAACGAGCTGCTTTGATCGCTCGACGCAGCGCGCCCGAGCTTTCCTTTCACATTCGATCTCTCCGTCTTCGAAGCTCTGCTGCACGTCTACCAGCGATCAGCTAGTCATAATTCAGCGCGCTGAATTCCATTGCGATTTCGCAATAGCGGAGTCGGCGTATCGTCAACCACCGTTACGCGTTGCTTCCCGACGTCATTCGCGATTACGTAGAAACTGAGCAGTAAAGCAATGGATCCGCAGCCGGCCAAAGTGGGACAGCGTCTTGGCGGGCACGCGAGAAGCCGACTTCCGCTTCTCTACTCTTCCGTTGCGTTCGCGGGGACGTGGGGGGATCTATTCGAATCCCTCTATTCGATCCCTCGTTACGTCCGTATTCCTCGTCCGCGCGACAACGACGACAACGTTTCATTCCCTGCCGCGAGTTCGGCTCGACCTTTCCCACACGCGGGGATTGTTTACGGTGACCCCTGACTCCGTGTGCACGTCGCAACATCATCATTACATTCACGCAAATGGCGTCCGATGCACGAAGCTCAGACGGGACTCTTCCTCTGCCCTAGCCTCATGAATCCGCATGAATATTGATCGCGACTGAGCCCGATATCGATCACTCGTTGATCTGCGGGGTCATCGGGATACTCTCTGCGTTGCACGTGTCGCGCTCCGTACCGCCGATCTTTATTCCCCTCAGCTAAGACGATCTATCTAGCTAAGATGAATCCCCATGGGTTTCTTTTCTTTATCAACGCAAAGCCTAGGCGTCTCTGAGGATCGAGCAAGCGCGATGATCAATGGCGACAAACACGGCGACGACACGTAACACGAGTAATAAAATATTCGTTTGACGTCAGTGAATCTAACTTTGCGTCGATTTTGAATATCGCGCGCACGATCGCCGTCGATCGTGCCAATGAAAGTTATTATCAACGTTATTGGAACGTAAACAGCAGCACCGCTGAGGATTTGAGCGCATGAAGGTTCGATCGATCAGAAGACGAAGGGATTTCTATTTGTTTCATGTCCGTGGCCTCGTGCTTGTTGATGCGGCGAGTGATATCGGGCACGTTATATTTTCATCTTGCATACATGTGCATGCAGAGAGATGGAAATTACATGTTTACGTGAATAAGTAATATTTAAGGATCAAGCGTATGCAAAGTGGTTTACATTGCCACGCAGATAGGATGCCGCGTCACACAGGGCAGCACACCGGACGTTCAGTCTGTAAATTTATGTTAATTGCGATGTATCAGTGGTTCTGGAAGCTTAAACGAACCAACGGCCGCGGCTTTATTTCGTCCGCTGACTAATAATGAGATACGCGAAAATCATGATGCGGCAGCGACGCGATAACGCTCCATGTTACGTAATTATTTCCAGGATAAACCTTTCGGTCGGAGCGGTCAATCAGCGATCCGGTGATTTAAGAGCAGAGCCATCGGTGATTTAGGATCGACGATTGGCGTTCGGCGATTGCCAGATAGCTTCACGTAAAAACAAAACAAGAATAAAGATATATCCTGTATTCGCTTCTCCACGGTCTATGTACATTTGCATTTTAATGTCAAGAGATTTACATTGAATCGTCGATAGCTCGAGATTCCGTGACAATCGTGAGCCACGGCGATGCGAAAGATGCGTAAGACGGTTTGGGGACGCGGGGCGAGAGGCTCTTCTGGAAAAAGCTCGTCCTGAGATCTCGAGGAGAAACCTAAGAACGCTCGCACGCGTGGAGCCGTTCGCCAATTTCACACGGCATCAGCGATCTCGGGGATTAAGCTCATCGGAGCGGTCATCGTCATGATACGAGAGACTCGGCGCAGGTAAGCAGAATCCGCGCTCTCACGGGGGAGAGATCTTGAGGATCCCCGAGGGGTTCGCGATATTATGAATCCAAGATCGACCCCCGACGAGAGTGGTCAAGTCTCGCGACATTCCCATGGACGCTGGCTACCTGAGGAGACGATTTTCTCCATCGCTCATGGGATAGCCGGCAATGAAAATTTACATGGACAATGTCCGCGCGGTGACGCGCGGGGAGAGGGAAGGGGAGAAGGCAACCTATTTAAATCAGGTCGAAAAAATCCGTTAGGCGCGAGTGACCTGGTTTTTACTGTCCGGCCAGCTCCCGATGCGCCTAACGAATAATCGGCCGATGACGCTATGGGAAAGACTGTGCTTCAACGGATCGTGCTGGACACGGCCGTTGAGGGATGTGCCACGATGTTCCTCCACACCTGGACGTGGCGCTCGATATTGATATTCCTTGCTGTCCGGTACGGTCTCGTTAACTGAAGCAACGGACGAGAAGCCGTTTCCCCACCACGCGACAACGTGTTGTGTCCAAAAGAGCTATAGTCTTTATATAGAAAGGAAATCTGTCTTGGTTGCCGGCTAAAAAGGGATTTCTCAACAGACGATATCCACCGGATGACACCGATGTAACCAAAAGTTATTTGCTCAGATCGTTAGACACCGTTCCCTCGCGTCTATCTTTTTACTCGGTCTCGTCCGAGAAGACGCTGTCTTCTCGTACGTCCCCTCCCATATTCAAACGAAAGTGGATGCATGGCTGATGCCGTATCGATGCGGCGTCGATGCCGCGATTGATTCGCGATTGGGGAGATCTCTTTTCGACGACACGTCGAAATCACACGATGCTCGATTCGCGACCGTTAAAATATCCCACCCCGAACGGCGAGATTTCCGTTGGCCAAGTTTGACATTAACTAGAGCACCGCGCCAGGTCCCCACCACTCTTCTTAAAGACCAGCAAGGATCGGGCCGGTGAAGACTACGAGATATTTTTTTATCTAAACTGGTATAGCGCACAGAATGGCGTAGGGTGATATCTAGAACGTTTACACGCAACACCTTTCGTCGTGGCAAACGGGTCTGCATAACAAACAGTCGTTGGTGTTCGAGTCAAGACGCTGGGAGGACGCGAGCTTCCACGAGAAATTGTGCGTTTCAGCTTGCAAATGCAATCGTAAACGAAAGAATTGCTCCTTGGCAATTTCTCGTTCAACCTTCCATGCGGTATTATCGCTTCTCGTACACGTATGCACGCACGTGTGTGTTCCCCTAGATGACAAATTTATAGGGAAACCAAAGTGATGATAAATCGAGACTGACATCACGATTTGCAGCACGCGCACGAGTATCGCGCGAGCAACTTGACTGTTGTTTATCGTTTCGCTTAGCGCTGCTTTCTCATCCGTCAGAAAACCGCGGATTTCGTGGTTCAGCTTCGAGACCAAGCAACCAGGCAGTCCGTTATCGAGTTGATGGCGTTCCGCGAGCATGGTCTTGACATGTTTCAGGCGCATCTAGGGATAATGATGGTAAGCCGATGCCTGAAATAAAACAACAAAGGAGAAAGCTTCTGCCCGATGTAACATTTTGTATTCTCTTTACAAAACCACTAGAGAGAGAGAGAGAGAGCAGCGCATATTTTTATAAATTAAGGGTTTAATGGCAACGATTATCTTATAAATAGGGAATCAGCCGTGCTGATTGTCGGAAGGTGGAGATGCGGATACAGCGTAAGCGTAATTGTCGCGCACCGTTGTGGATTTTCGCGGTAATAGGAATGCACGCGTTATATCTCCATGGATCGTTAAATACGCTCCCGTAAGAACCGTAAATTGCTGTCACTATTTTTACTTCTCTCGTAAAACGGCTCGCTCGATAAGAGAGACCCGCCGTCCGTTATATAACGACGTGTATACGTGGACTCATGGAGGCCTATCTTATTATTTATAAGATATTTAAGAAACTTTCATGGCAGTGCGAGTGCGTCTTAATTTCTCCTCCGGTAAATGTCTCGCATTTCGTAATTCTAAACGTAAATCGGAACAGCAGACATAGATACGCAGCTCGAAACTTATGGATTATTATAGATCGGTTACCCCTTTCTCAGGGGTATATTCCGCAAACATCATACAGCCGGCTAAAGTACCCTGTTTCCCTCTTCATTTTTTATCATCTGCACGCGCGCGCGCGCGCGCGCGCGATCAACGAATTTGTCATGTACGACGGAAAGTAAAGTGCGCCTGTACCGGCGCACGTTGTTACAATAAAACATACGATATATCATGTAAACGTAACGTAAACGTAAACTACACGCCGCCGTATAAATACGAGAATTGGCAGATATTACTAGTCACTGGTCATTCGCGAGGCTAATGTCTCATCCGCATGTAATAACGCGCGAAATTGTCGGATAACTCCTCCCTCTCTGCACCACACGGACACATGCACGCACACGCATACGCGATCGTAACGGTCAACGATCCTCGGTCCACAGTCCAGTCGTCGCTCGAGAGGCCCGCGATTGGGGCAAATGTTCAAACGCACCAATCAGCGGGCAGATCTCAACGGGAAAATCCCGACACGCTGCCGGCGAAAGACACGTGCGTCATATTTCATCATTGCGCTCGCGCCAAGCCGCGCCGCACCGGAGGGGTGGAGTTCCGGGTGGCGGAACCATCCAAAGGGTTATGTACCTGCGTGACCCTCACGGTTGTTGCTCCCATTCCTGCCGGACGCCCGTTCTGACCTGCGGACCTGAAGACCGCTCTCGTCCACAATCCCTTTAATTCGCCGGGATCAGAGTTATCCCGGAAGAATCAGGTTTTCCATCAGGTTCCCCCTCGTGACGAACAGGTAGACGCAGGCATATGGGGTGTGTTTGCGCGGACGTGCGCAGGTATACGATCTCTGACCCGCCGGTCTTTCCCTCATCCCTAACCTTGATTCACCTGGCCGCGAGGGTAGACCGGTCCAGATCCAGTAGCCCGTGTGCCCTCCGATTTGCGTTTAATTACACATGAGACGTTAGAGGGCGCAATTACGTAATCAGGGGAGAAAATTATATCTAAATAAAAGAAATGGGGGGGGGGGAGGAGTGGGATTCAGCATGAGAGACGAATGATTAGATTAACACGCTATTTACGGTATTTCTGCACGATTACGTCTCTGCTACTTCGCGTGGAGTATCTGTTTCATATCGAGGATTATCAAGGAATTATGCGAGTATCGCGAGAATTCAATTTCTGAATTCTTCTGCACTGATGCTTGTAAAATCTCCCGTCCAGAGGATTTCGTTCCTCGTCTCGAAGTGTCCTCGCCGAAATCAACGCCGCGGGGGATGCTTGCGTGGGGATAAGCGATCTCGTGATCGAGGGATTTCTAAGGCCGAGATAACAGCTGAAACCGCCCATCCCTGAACGTCACTCGTAATCAAACGCGTCTCATCGACCGGACGCGTCGGATACACGCTTGGATCGCTGAGAGAGAGAGAGAGAGAGAGAGAGAAGGAAAAAAGAATAAAGAGAATTTCCGCCCGGCCGTTGGAAGAACGCGCTTCGGTTTGTTTTTATGGTTTGCACGGCTTCCGCCGGGACCAAAACCGCAGGTGATATAATAATAATAATAATAATAATAATAATAATAATAATAATGATAATAATAATAGCATAATGCCCTGGGAAGCGCAAAATGTCTGCCTGCCGTCAGGATCCAAGAGGCATTCAAGATGCAAAAATGATGCTCGTACGAGCGATTCAATGTTGATCGCGTTTCTAATTCTTGTCCCCCGCATGCGCATCTCTCATACGTTTCCAAGATAAAAAGATAATAAAAAGTAGCTGTATAAGATATGCCGAATGCATCCGCAATAAGCGTTTCGTAAGCGTCCACGTGCATCTTAATGGTAAACTTTTGCCTTTATTAAAGAGTTTTACGGCTAAATCGCGAGTCGCATCACCTGTCCCGCTACGTTAACGCGTAATTGAATGACAACAGCGTCGAATGATGATTTCTAATCTCTCATTCCATCTCTGCGCGACGAGATGAGATCCAGAGAGCAAACGCTGCGGGAGGCTGCGCAAGCGTCACGTCCTTGCTCTCTATTGGCTTCGTCATGTCGGCCAATGAAAGCAGGGATGTCCCTACCACTCCAACATCTCCGTCACTGGTCCAGCCTTCGTGTCGTCTGGTCTGAATCGCGTGCCTTGAGATGACACGATCTCTCTGTGCGTACTTTGTACTCCGCTGCTCTTATCGCTGCCTTGGTCCTCTAAACGGCAACGTTATCTGCCACGCAAGATGCAAATCTATCTCCCTATTCTCCTACAGATAACGCTTATCAGTGTTAATAATTTCATATGAAATAGCCGGCGATTTAATAAGCCATTCTGGCCAGCGTTGTCTCGCTACAACGGCAACGATGGATGAACGATCTTAGCATTCTGTACTCCTAAATCGAGATTCAGATCGAGATCGATCGCATTCTACCCGCCTTTTGCGCGCGCAGATTTTTTTCACTTGAATCTCTCCTACATTTACTTATCTCTTCGTCGTTTCGTCGTTAAATTATATTCGAGTCCAAGCAACATCGCCTTGCGCGTGTCGTCCATATTTTAAATAATTACCCGTGTCAAAATATTTACGCCAAATCTCTAAATTAAAGAAAAAAGAAAGGAGAGGGGAGGGTGGGCGCGCGCGCGCGGGGCGATTAGAGGCGACATCGCGAACGACGTCGATGCTTTCAGCATTGTTATCGCCAACTACGCGCCCGCGATAGATCTGAGACGACTTTACGTAGATCGTCATACTTACGGGCAGCTTTTGCGCATTGCGCTTCTCCGATGGCCTTACTTGCTAATGAAGTTGCGCTCAACGTTGCGCCGAAGCAACGTGATGTCTCTTTATCATACCGGGTGATAAGACGAAAAGTATCAATGGTTAGATGTCACTTATGGTAATTCGCGAACCGCCGTCATCCAGCGTTCTTGAATAGTGAACGAAAAATGTTTTACATCGAAACGCAAGTTATTTATGTCGTGGAAAGGAAAAAAAAGAGGAGAAGAAAAACAAGAAACAAAAAACAGAGAGCGAGAGCGAGAGAGAGAGAGAGAGAGAGAGAGAGGGGGGAGGGGGAAGAGGAAGGAGAGAAGATCGCGGGAGGCGACTCGATCATCGCGATGATCCCTCCGCTTCGAGAGCTGATCGGCTCGCAGGATTTAATTCGATCGACTTTACGCGGATGAGATCTCGCGCTGCTCTCGCTATTCCTCCCTTCGGCATTCGCTAGTTGACGATTATCGAGAGAGATACACTCGAAGGTCCCAATAACGTCGACTTGGAAATAACGCGCGCGTAACGCGCGTTACGCAACGCGTACGTATTCTTTTCCTTCTTTTTTTTCTTCATATTTTTATAAATAATTTATCATTTCGGATTGGCTACCCGCGTGAGCCTGCGCGTGACTCGCGCGCGCGTGTGATAATTTAAGATATTCCCACTGTCAGTCCGGGGATACATAAGTCATGATCTAGAATTCAGCACGCACTACTTTACATGCAGAGAAACACGATGACTTTCAGCCGTATAATTGCCACGTAGGTAATGGTCGACTGCGCTTATCGTGGTGATGATAATAATGCGAAGGATATGACGGTGCTACTCGATCTACTCGGCTAGCCTTCTCTTGTTCCAAGACGGCAAAAGAAAATGAAAATCTTGCGGCGGTGCCGTAATAAATATGCACGATTTCGTCACTGATTAATATATTAATTATTGAATACGTATAATACGTATCATATTTTACTGTAACGTGTTGTTGAAAACTTATCGGAGGTCGATTGCGCAACGGCAAGTTCGCGCAATGTCCTCCGCACTTTGATGAAGCCTCTTGATGAGAAGCCGGAGCGATAAGTGTGAAGGATAAATTGAAATTGGAAAGATCACGTGTAAATATGAGAATACGAGAAAGAAAATATATACATGTGCGCGTATACAATGCGCAAAAAGATTTCAATTTCAAGCGATTTGTTCGGAAGCTTTATCAGAGATTTGTGCCGCAACGATACGATACGAACGAAACGGCGAGCTGCATCTCGCAGAGCTGCAATGCTGCACAAACGCTGGGTTTCCCCTTTTTTAATCGCAATCTATTTAACGTTAACGCTGTCTGATGGGATCGGACTTTGTCATCACCGAACTTTGTAACGTCACCCTCGAATAACGCGGAGACCTACTAATGAGACCTTCCCTGCGCATGTTGTTGGCTGAACGACAATGCAGAAAGAAGCCTGAGTGAGCTCAGGCTTCGCTGATAATCGCGTCTTCCCATCGTTGATCCCACAGCGATCGTCTGCTTAACTCGCCTCGGCTGCTTTGTAAATCGAACCCTCTGCAACGTACTCTGATCGTACGCTTCCAACGAAAGGCTTTCAACGATTTCTGCCTTGTCGTACAAACAAATCGACGGCAATCCAGACGTAGAAGTTGATTTGATCGTTAGGTGCGAGCTCGCATTCGAATCCAAGATCTGGGGTTACTTTGGGATTTTTATTATTCGGATCTAACTCTCTGATACCATTCTCGTGCGAATAATGATTATAACACTCATCGCCGATTATAATACTCTCGATAATGATTATCGGAAGAGCTCTCTTGGAGACAAAATGAAAATGATCCTCGACACGTGCACACATCGTAAAAAGCAATTTGCGATAATGATAAGACGTGGCTATGGCCAGCATGGAGAGAAAAATCTGCCCTTTCGTTCTATGAACTTTACCTCCATGGAAATCGTGGCATGAAAAGATAATACATTCACATGTGCGTGTACAATCTACACATCGCTGTCCGGCAATGGAGGACAGACATGTCCCGCAACATCGCTGCGTGGAGTATTTTATTCACTAAGAAACGAATTCATCGCGAGCTTGTCGAGCACGAAGAGCCAGTCGCTGATCGCGAAGCGGCGCAGCGTCCCTCTTCTCTCGTCCCTCTTGTCGGTCGTCGCGAACAAGGACAGGCCGGGAGGCAAGTGGCAGGGAAGGAAAGGGGTTGGTCCCGGCGTTGGAAGGAGCCGAGCCTCGATTTAAGGGCAGGATCCCCGCACGGCCATTGGCCGATAACTGGAGCGTATGCCGGGGGTGAAGCTCCGATCGTCGATCCCACGACGGGGTTTGGTGCGGTCCTGCGATTCGATTCGGGATTCTAGAGCAACGGCCCCGGCTCGAACGGCCGCCGCGGATCCTCCGACGATGGTGACCGGTACTTGGAATTCAGATCGTTTCTGGACACGGTCCAGGAATGTGCAACGCGCTCACGTACGACATAACGGTGCAAACGGTCGCGCGAGAGCAGGATCCCCCGGCGATCGTTTCGGATCTCTGGCTCCCGGCCCGCGCCTCGTTTCTCTCTCTCTCTCTCGCTCTCTCGCTCTCTCTTTCTTCTTCTTCGTCTTCTTTTATTCCCTCGACTCGCGCTGAATCCGATCGCGCCCGGCGAGCATGGCGATGGCGATGACGATGACTCGATTGCGAGAACGAGGAGGTCGCGACGCGAGACGGACGATCCTGTTGGCGAAATCGGGTGAGTATGAGTTTCTCTTATCTCTTCGCCTCTTCTTCATCTTCTCCTGACTTTTCTTTTTTTTCTTGTCACGCGCGATATGCATGCCTGCGCACATGCTTGGGTTCGTTCGCGAGGTATCGCATGGCGGATCGGCTTTTTCGTTTCCCCTTTTCTCTTTCGCCTGCGCTGATGAATTAATAAACGGCGGACTCTTCGAGAGTCTTCGAGAGTCCTCGGGAGTGTCACGCGAAGAAATCGCGATTAGCATTTCTAGAGGGACGCGTTCAACCGCGTCTCGTTTCAAGGAACCTCCGGGCCACGAGCCTCCCCCAGAATCTCTCTCTCTCTCTCTCTCTCTCTCTGTTACGCGCGCGCGCGAGAGCAGCGCGGGCAGGATCCGTTTGGTCGCTCGAGAGCGCGACGAAAGAAGAAAAGAGAGAATTGCACTCAGTTCCCAGGACGCGTCTGTGAAAAAAGGTGCGCGCCGGTGAATCACGCGCGGGTTAGCTGAAACCCTCTCTCCTCTCCCTCCCCTGCCCATCCAACCCCCCCCCCCCCGCCCAACGCCCTTCGCGGCGATGCGTGCGTCTCGATATGCATGCGGACACGCACTCCGGCTGGTACAGTATGATTCATCGAATGAAATTCACAATCGGTCGATCTGCATTAACGATCCCCTTTCTCTCCCCCTCCGCCCCCGCCACCGCCGCCGCCGCCGCCGCCGCCGCCGCCATCCCCGTCCTACGCCTCGATCTCTTCTTCTTCTTCTTCTTCTGCTTTCTGCTCGCTCACCTGCGTCTCACCTCCCGTCTAACCGTTCTGCACGACCGGCCCGTTAGACGCTGACATGGCCTGTGACCACGTACGCCGATCGCCGATATCGTTGGAGAACCGATTCGCTAGGGAATACATCTGCAGACCGCCCCCGACGCGGTCGTCGCATTCCTTCTCATCGGACTTTCTCGGCGGAGCGTTGCCGATTCGATGGGACATGCTCGCGCCGTACGATCGCGATTTGTCGCGAGGTGACGATACCAGATCGAATTCGAGGTAAAAAGGGGAGTCGCGAGAGGGGGAAGTAGACGAAGAGGCAACATGAGCGTCAAGCTTACTCCGCCCTAAAGGCATCGGGAAAGACTTGCCGGATCGCTTTTCGATCACTGGACTTTCCGATCGACCGACTCGACGGATTTCCTCCTTATTCCGTATTCGAATTCGCGGCCTCAACATCTCGTGCAGCCACTGAAGCACGAGGAAATAAATATATGTCAGAGAATATAACGGGAAGGCATACAAGTGCATAGCGCGCGAAGGAAGTTGATAGATGCATGGCGACTCGATGTATCTTTATCTTCTATCTAGTATCTTGTCTCTCCTTCTTCTCGCATTTCCTGATGTCCCTGATGTTTCAACATTGAGTTGTTAAAATCATGTTCCCTCCCTGAGCATGAGAGAGAGAGAGAGAGAGAGAGAGAGAGAGAGAGAGAGAATTAACCGCTCGCTAATAAATTTGCCACCGAGAGGAAATATTTATCGGGAGTTTTTTTCTTCTTCGACGGAAACGGAAACGGAAAAGTAAGTAAGATTCAGAGATTCTCACGAGCTGGAAGGCAGGCGCGAAGAAGATGCGCGCGCGCGCACACACGTATTCGCATGAATAATTAATGTCTCGGCGCCGTTATTTTCTCCGATCGAAAAAATCCGGCATCGTGAGGATTCAGCGAGCAATTGTCGACCTTTGGTCAGCTTTCGTCGGAAATCCACACTTCCGAGATGTCGAATAGACACCGCTGCATCGCAGGATTCTGCTAACCCAGCGATGCTTTCGACTCGATGGTTGTTCATGGAATCTTGGAAAGTAAGCGATGATCGATGCTTGATTTTTGCAACCGATTTGCTGGGCTTGATTTGATCATCAAGTGGCAAGCCGAGCAACGAAGCAACAACTTCGCGGACCTAATGCAACCGCCTATTATTGTTACTATTGTTATTATTATCATAACCGGCGTAATGAAATCGAGTAGAAATGCCGGGTGAATGCAGGAAGAAATTTTCCGGGAAACAAGCGCGCTCTTGGCGCACGCCAGCACGGCGAGTCAATTCAGGAAGAGAGAGGCTGGACTCTTGACGTTCGCGGATACGATCAGCGGTGCATCATTTCGATCGCGATATGAAGAGAACGAGCGTACACGGCGAGGTGTACGAGGTGTAAAAGATGTTTTGGGAGAAATGTGCCCAGATCTCGAATCATCCGCCGCCCGATTGAGAATAGCGTCGAAACGCGAGGAGAGAAGCTCGATCGAAGGATTGATGCAAATAGATCGATATAGATGATCGAGAAAGTTACAGAAAATTACAAATCTGCTATAGTACGATAAGCCGAAAGAAGGCACCTACATGGAATACACATCAGGCCTATCTATCTGGAAGGTGTATCGATAGATTATCGACACATCGCGACACATCCGGGAGAGAAATGATGAGAGTGGCTTCATTGCATCGTGAATTTTCGCACATTTCGTCTCATGTCTCCCGAACGTAACACACAGCGCGAGTTATTCTGGTTTCATGGAAGGCGCAGAATCGCCAGAACGAGATTGCGATCGATAATTACAAACCGAATTGCCGAATTCCAACGGTTGTAATTACAACGGAACTCTTTCGGCGTGGGATCACTCGTGCGTGAGGAAAGTTGAGGAAAGTCCGGCGAGATCATTTCAGCAATCTTGATGGCGGGACAGATTGGACACGCCATTAATGAGCGGCATTGTACGCGTCGTATCCATGCGAGTGTCCAGTCCGGGTTACGTAAAGCTAGACGCGTTTATTGCACGGCAAACTTTTGCTAATTAGCGCGGGAGAAACCAGCCGCGCGCGCGCGCACGCGAGATGCTCGCGCGCGTGCGTCGCGGTCGCGCGAGCACAAGCGCGGCCGCGGAGCCGACACAAAGAGGACGAGAGAGACGCGTTGCCTCATGGGAAACATATGCCATTAGATCGGCGAGGATTTTGGAAAATGCAGCGCCATCTCACGCATTCGAAATGCTCGAATTCGGATCGTGACTGCTGATGTAGAGGGCTCTTCCGGTAGCTAATCGCGAGCTCGTTGAAGCGAGAAGACGTCTCGGTGACGAAACGCTGCTAATCCGCCAGGCGCGGATTGTCATTGCTCGCAACATTCCGCTCGCCATTTATTTTTTCCCCGCTCGCTCCCGCTCCCGAGCGATTCGTTGCGATACGCGCGCGTTTTGGCGTTTCGGCTCGAGAAAGCCGAGAGATGCCTCTGCGATATCTGCGAGACTTGTATCCGTATACGCCGCGTGTTTCTCTATTTCGAAACTACTAACCCATATTGAAATATCCCACATTGACGGACAACTTTCGTTGTTTCTTCCGTATTGAATCTAATCCGCGCCTGCACGGAGGCGCCCGCGCGCGCTCACACAGACGCGCGCACGCGCGCGTGTGCCCTCGTAGGTGGCAAAAAGCCGTGTCGGTGCACTCGGGTTGGTACAAGCGTAGAGACGGGTAATACGTAAGAGGATCACGCAGGGTGGCTCATCGGAGAGGAACTAGGAAAGTCTCGAATGATGAGGAAGCACTTTTATTTATGAGCTGAATTCGCCGGGTAACGAAGCCGCGCTTCGCGATTGACCGATAAGCCCGATGATGAGGTCCGAAATATATCGAGCGAGAGATGACTTTTCCTTTGCGCGTATCCTAGCGCGAGATAAAGATCATCGGGAGCCGTTCGCCGTTTCTCAATGCGCGAGAAAACGCTTTATTGCGTCCCATCGCGTTTCCTAACCATCGATAGAAGCACAACCGAGCCAGGCTAGCGCCATGTCAGGCATACAAATTAATTTCTTGCTCGCCTAAGCAAAGTTCAGCATTTATTCGCACGAGCAGGAGAGAGAGAGAGAGAGAGAGAGAGAGAGAGAGAGAGAGAAACCATAAAATAGCCCCCGCCATTCTCGCTGATCTTGGACGGTTTATCGGGCAGGCTGCGAGACTGCGAGACTCGAAAGTCTCGATCAAGTCAAAATGAAATGATCGATACTTGAAACCCAGAGCAGGAGATTAGCTTGTAACGTACATGATCGATTTAATTCGAATATCGAAGAGTTAAGAGACGAAACTTGAACGCAACTTGAACAATCCTCGCGGAGGATCCTCCATACATTTCGCTCGTTGCGAGTGGACCACTTAATGGATCCACTACGCGCAATAGCGCGCAATAGTGTGCACGCTGGTAACATCATAACAAGGGAACGGCGTTGTTTCCTTCGATAGAGCGAATGCTAATTTTCTCTCCGTGTATCAGCGAGGGAAGCGATCCGTTTCGATCTAGATGTATTTATTTATAAGCGAATCGAAAGAGGCGCGCGCCGTGCGCGCTGCTTTTTAGAATATCGCTTCCCTTCCGGCACGAGGAAAAGGAAACCACCGCGACCGACTGATTTATCTCTCAGCCGTTCATTTCACTCTCGCCTCGCTGTAACGCGCTTTACATAGATTCTCACCTGCTCGCCAAGGCTCGTAATTACGCGCATTGAAAGGCAACGCCTCGCTTTGATTCCCATATAGGCGTAATGTCCGGCATGATGCTTTATTCCACTGGCTTTCCGATTAATTGCCCGCGGCTGCAATTACGGCTCACGACGAGAAACGCTTTTCCATGCAACGGGCCATTTACAGAATGCCAATTTACGTCTTTCCAAAGACACGACAGAACGATACACGTGATCTCTTGATCGTCTGTGCGCATTGCACAAAGAGAGAGAGAGAGAGAGAGAGAGAGAGAGAGAGAGAGAGAGAGAGAGAGAGAGAAAAGGGAAAGGAAAACCCAAACGATGCGACGAACGACGATTTGTTCGTTCCGCGACGACGAGTTAATGGTATCGAGTACTCCCTCTCGGCGATGGAGAGTTGTAGAAGAAGCCAAGAGAGTTGTAGATTAAATCAGCGATCGATACTGATGCTACTCTAAGATTAATTACCTTGCCTGGACTAGTTTATTGGCAAACAATTTCGTGGATCACATCGATCTAATCGAAGCGCCAGTATCGGTGTCCCTCTTTCGCACGTGTATTCGTCGGGAAGCAAGAGTCTGAGACATTTATCCCACGCCTGAAGATCCAGCTGGGACCTCCAGGAAACAGGTAACACACGCGATAATGCGTACGCGCGTACTGTTGCGACACGCGCACACACATGACCGACCGGCGCGATAGACTTACGCAAACACGCGTGAAAAGGAACGTGCTACACACGATGACTATCACAGAAGCAGCACGGCTCGTCACGGGCAAATTAACTGCGCTCGTTATGCTCTTAAAGGTCGACCGCGACCGTTCGCAGGTTTCGAGAACGCGAATCCAGCGCGAACGCGCGTTTTCGCGGGAACCGACAGATCGCGTAATCCGGCGATCGAGCGCTCCAAGTCCGTTGACCCAGATCCGACCTGCTCGCTTCGGCTGAATCGGATCAGCTATGACTAGCCTATCCGAGAGGGTAATTAATTCGCGGGTCAGGGGTGAGGAGGCGCGCACGGTCCTCTATTTCTCTCCATTTCCAGCCGCCTCGTGGAACTTGCGCCACGCGGCTGGAACTTTATCTCGTACTCGCCGGAGAGTATCGTCTATTGCGACAGCGGCTGCCTCTCTCTCTCTCTCTCTCCTCTCTCTTTCTCGGTGTAGATAATCATTTTTCGGGAGAGGATCCTCAGACGCGCGCAGGACCGGTCCGTGAAAGAGAGAAACGGGAACGAACACGCGACGAAGCGCCGCGTCCGAAGTGGAACGACACGGAGCCGAACCCTGTTGCAAGCCGTGTCACGGGTCGCGTCCGCGCCCTTTTTATCGCCCCGCTTGACCTCCGCTCGTCTTTTGACGGATCGCCTTCTTCTGGGCTCGTTTGTCCGGCGTTTGCCGGCGGATCGCCCGAGACAGGTTCGGCCAACGGCATCGCGCGGTGCCGTTCAACACGTGCCGTGATGACCATTCCTCGCATCCTCTTCCCGTCCGCCCCCTCCCCCCTTCCCTGCTCCTCGATCGTCCAGACGAGCCGAGCAGAAGGAAATTACGTATCGCGCATAACAAATCGCCCTTATCGCGCGCATCCGCGCGCCAGATGGGGATCCGCTAATTCGGCAACGCGGTCCGTCCCGTCCGGCATTTTGCATTTCCGGATCTTGAGGTTATTCTCCCTAGGACTGATCCTCCCCGGGAGGATCAGTGCGAGAAGGGCGTGCTCGTTGTCGTACTGGATCAATTCTCCGTATCGATGTACTTAATGCGGCTTATTCTCGATATGGATGTATCGTTTGCGGTCTGATATTAATTTTTGAACGTCCGAAGATCTGGCGGCAAGGTAGCCGTCAGATTTGTCAGATCCTTTGCCCGATCGTCTTCCTCAATTTTGCACAAAATTGAAAGAATCATTTTAATCGATAAAATAGCCTCCGTCATTTTCGACGAGGTTAAGTCGATCGGATAGTTGATCGCGGTGGAAATTTGGCGGTTTTGGGTCGACGAAGTCATCAATGGGATGCTGGAAATCAAAAGCAAGAAATTAATTTGTTACCTGATATTGCGGATACATAAAACCGAATCCTAATGATTCGTTTACGACGGTGATCCGTTTGCCGGATGAAAATAAACGAATGAATCCCGTGAACGCCGAGAGATGATATTGCTGAGCATTGCTGATGACCGTGTCATTTAGTCATCAAGTTTTCTTCTGTAAAAAGGAATCGTGCGATAATTCATTAACTCGGCGAGTTCTGCACGCGCGGGGAAAATTCTGAAGGTCGCATCATTGGATCCCGAGTCTCTCCCGAGTTCAGGGAGAGACCTATTAGATGAATCGGAGAATGTAGTGTCTCTATGAACTCCGACAGGACAGCGACAGAGATTTATCGGGCTCTCGAAGAGCGTCGAATAGGCACGTATCGTAGGAGAAAACGGTGAGGCGACGACTATTCATCTGAAAAATAGTTGGACGCGAATACACCTCGAGACATTGAACGTGCGCCATACACCTCCACTTTTATCCGAACGAACACTAGCCGTTATTCTTACTTCCGTACGGTTTCTTTTCTCGGTGTTCTTCCTCTCGACGAGACTCACAATCAGAAGAAGGAAATGACGCCCGGCGCATAACAATCTGTCGATTGCAACCTCGCGCGGGACATTGTAACTTTCCTCCCCTTAATGCGGCATCGAGTATTACGCAACAGCCGATCGTGCAACGTTATCGGCACCTTTTTCACCAGCTGCTTACGTAAATCCAGAATTTCTTCTACCGAAAGGCTTCTCCCGACGACACTGTTTCATCAGGTAGCGATTTCGGTAGAAGAGCGAAGGAAGGTAATGCTCTTTTGTGCGTGCGATTGCTTTTCTGACGATCGACTGAACGATTAAAATTCACTGAGAGCAACTGTTATTAAAATTCAAATTGCGCATGCAAACAGTTCGTTTATAACGTATAACGTAAATGCGATTGCAATACATAGACGGTTCATCGTGATTTATCGCCCATTTTCAAATGCGGCAGCAGATCGGTATTAAAATCGGAAATATTCGAATTCGCGGTTTCGCTTCGATCTTTCGGCCGATACGAGTTGATGCAGATTCGGCAGTTTGGCGTCCGTGAAAATGAAGAAACAGACTCATCCAACAGATCTCATCGTTCACGTTAAAAGATTTTTCGTCGATTTAAGAAACTTTTAAGATCCTCGTCTCGATCGCTCTGAAACTGAACCGTACAGCGCATGCGCGATTATTTGCTCGGCAATTAACAAAGTTACGTCCACGTGATCGAAAGCAACGCGTTCTCTGTACCGAAACGAATGAGATGACGAGGTTTAACCGGTAAACGTCCTCTCACCTCGGCCTCTTCCGAAGAAGAGACTCGAAGGAAGAAGAAGGAAATGACGCCTCGCGCATAACAAAGCGTCGATACGTCAAGCCTCGGCACCGTTGCTTTCCATGAGCGGCATGTGACACGCATTACGCGACAGATCGGTATGGACGTGCATATCGGAAACTTGATGACGGCGATCGATGCTGGCGCTGAAATGTAGCAGATGTCACGTCGCGTCGCCTCGCAGGCACCAATTAATCGAGATAACTTTATGGCGTGCGGCCGAGTTGATGAATTATCGCGTGATTCCTTTTTACACGAGAAAACTTGATGACTGATTTAGTGATGGCTGATGACACGGTCATCAGCAATGCTCAGCAGTATCTCTCGGCGTTCATTCATTTATTTTCATCCAGCAACATCACCGTCATAAACGTCATTAGGATTCCGTTTCATGTATCCGCAATATTAGGCAACAAATTAATTTCTTGCTTTTGATTACAAGCATCCCATTGATGATTTCATCGACCCAAAACCGCCAAATTTCCACCGCGGTCAATCGTTAAGTCATCCGATGACTTAACCTCGGTGTTGAAAGTGACGGAGGCTATTTTATTGATTAAAATGATTCTCGTACTTTTATCAATTCTAATTTTTACCAAGAGGCAAGAGACTAACTTGTGTACCTACACAAACACGCACACACACACACACACACACACACACACATATTAGGTAACTTAACATTGGGTAAATTAATTTCTTGCTTTTAATCTCAATTAGTGATTTTATCGAAATTTTATCAAAACCGCCAAGTTTCTATCGCAATCAACTGCCCGATGACTTAATCTTGTCGAAAATGACGGAGGCTATTTTATTGATTAGAATGATTTTTTCAATTTTGAATTTTACCAAAAAGCAAGAAATTAACTTGTGCACACGCATATATATATATATATATATATATATATATATATATATATATTAATATTTATACTAAACGCATTGCGATATTGAAAAATTCAGAAGAGTTTCCTGTTGCCAGCGCAGCGACACTGTATCCGCGGTGTATAGAGATCGGTGGATATGATGCTTCGAGTGTATTGTTTCGCTATACGCATACATCTCATGACGTTCAGATCAAATGACGTGGATCTTGCGCAATCTGCGGCTTCGCCGCCTCGTCTTTCGGCTTCGGGATGCTCCGAAGTTCCGGAAGTCGCGGTCTTTGGTGGAATTCGCTTATGCGACGCCGCGCGCTAGCCGGCTTTGGAAAAAGGAAAGAAGAAGAAAAAGAAAAAAATCGATGAGAGCGCGATCCTGTGTGCGTCAACGTGCGCGCGCGCGCGCGCGCGCGTGCCCGCGCTTCCTGATGCATTCGGTTTCTGGTTTCCGAACACGGGCGGTTCAACATGAGCGATCTTTCCCGAATGGCATTTCTTACGATGCGATTTGTGAGAATTTTACGTGCATCCGGCACAAAGGAACTTTCTCAAGAAGTATAATCCGCGAATGATGCGCGATATGATCTCCCCGTTTCTTTCTTACTTTGCTCCGCTGCTCGATTCGGAGCTGTGATTCTGGTTCGGTTGTCCAAAAAAGAAAAAAAAAAGAACAAGAAGAAGAAGAAGAAAGAAAGAAAGAAAGAAAGCGTTGCAAAAGTTTTTAAGAAAATTCGGGAGGTCTCTCTGTTTTGGGGAGCGGAGATACGCGAGATAACGTGCGCCGCAAATTGCCACCCGCAATTGACCTCCCACGCTTCTCGCCGTAATTGACGCAAGCGTAGATACTGTTAGGCTTATTTCCAATATCAGCGGTTACTTTACTTTCATGTAAACGCTCGTAATTACGCGTCACGTGCGTCGCCGTTTACGCTAAATGCGAGAGACTCTTCCTCGGCACCTGTCTCGCTCTCCGCTTCGGCCTGAACAGCTCTCGCGCTAAGCAAATCACTCGGCAAGAGGCGCAACATCTCTCTCTCTCTCTCTCTCTCTCCTTCGCCCGGGGATTGCGAAATCATCCGTCGCATCGGTTGCCCGTGCATCGGTTTCGGATTTCCGAGCGAGCCAGCGCGCAGACGAGCGCTCTCTTCGCTGGCGCGTGCGCTCGCGCGCGGGCGCTCGCGCTGCGCGTGGGTGTGCATGAGAGACCGCCGCTTGCTTATCGTGGCGCGCCGGCGAGGAAAGTATTCCGAAATTGCGCAAAGCGGCAAAAGCCGTCTCGTGTGACAACTCGCGGAAAGAGGACGGAGTCGGCGGCGGTCGAGTCGCGAGACTCGAATCATCGAGGCTGCAGCCGGTGATGACGAAATCCCGAATTGTGCACTCGAACGAATTCTTCGAGGGCCGCCGCACCGCCGCGGAACAAATTCCCGAAATCGCTCGCGGTGGAATGCGGCGCGTTCCAACCCTCCGCGAATCGGACACGTGAGCGACTTCCCATTCGATCGCTCGATTATTACTTATTCAATTACGAAGCGAGCTGGCGAGATCGTTGCGATGCGATAACGCCCTGAGCTGGGCGGGGAAGTCCGTAACAACAAATAGAGGAGACTCGATCGAGCGCGAGCTCTGCATGCAGCATTTTCATGCCGCGATGTACGACGCGGCATTACGACGTCGCCGGATGAGAACGCGGTGTGAAGCGCGGCCGAAAATCACTCGCCTGATTTCGTACGAGCGTCGATCCGATTTATCAAGCTGCATTCGCGGAATGGCCGGCCAATCGCGGACAATGTCGGCGATTACTCGCTTTCTACTCTCGGTACAACGTCCAATTCTGCTATACATCTAGCGTACGTGGATAATAAATAAAGATAATAAATAAAGATAAGCCGAGGCGGATCCGAGATGGATCCGTTCGAAAGAAATAAATCTCAGCCGCGGGAAACTCAGAGAGACGTATCGCATAGGATATCGCATGAAATGAAGGAACGTCACGTGTAATCGACGTGTATCCGCCCACGGTCGCGCGCGCGCGCGCGCGCGCGCGCGTGTACCTGCGCGTGCGTGCACGCAGCGGCTATTATCGTAATGACATGTTTCGCGAATTTATACGACGAGACACATTTGCGACAATAAGTAACAGAAATGAGTGTAACGTTACGGTAATGATGGGGGGCCTACTCGAGCCTATCTGTCTGTGCGCGCGCGTATGCGCGTGTGCGTGAAGAAGTAGATAAAATTCGCGAACGTAACGACGTCGGGCTCGCGTGCAGAGCGTATTTTCTGAAGACTGCCGCTCCGCGTTATCGGCCTACGCGATCGCAGCGTGGGCTAACAACGCGAGTCAACGGAATAAAATAGATTCGCACGATTAGCCTGCTAATTAGTGCCGCTAATCAGCGCGACAAAAACATTTTACTCCTTCCGATCTGTTCGACCCATCTCGCTGAACGTTTCCGGTCCGGAACGGATACGTTAATCTAGATGAATCTAGCAAATGAATCATCCGTGCCAATACTGATCGCTGAATGGACGATCTGGGATTTCTCTTTCCCCCAGGAAAAGTGCACGGCGTGCACTTTTGCGTTCATTTCTCTTCTTTTTTCTTCTTCTTCTTCTCTTCAGCTGCACGCATTAATGCACGAATGTAGCGTCGATTAGATTGGCAGGCCTAGTTCTATTACCGATTAGATCGTGTGATCGACAATCGTCCAATTTTACCAGCGTTGCCAACGTAAGAGAGCTTAAAGCGTTCCATGCGTTTTTAGGGCACCAGCTAGTCGCGATATTAAATGTCGGATGGACGCTCTAATTCGTGAGTTTCCAGATTAAAAAGAAGAGAGACTCGTATAATTTTTCCTCTCGTCTACGCCTTTTTTGAGACGCAGGATGTCGGAGCTGGTATAACGTATAGGCGGTACCGTAATATCACAAAAAAGTCACGAGCATCGAGCTAATGAGAAGGGGAAGCAGGGAACAGAATCTCTGACCGTGAGAGAAGATCGCCGTAATTGTAATTAAACGAGTTTTAGCATTTTCGTATATCTGATGAAATCTCCTTTATCTACTTCTCGCACAGCATTTCTCCAAGGCCGCGCTTCGCGAGATGAGAAATAGCGTTGCGTACTTCGTTGCTTTGTACTTCGCTTCAAACATGCGAGGATTTTGTAATTCGCTCGTCTAACCGCCAGATAATTCTCTACATAATATTCTCCTATAGCGCGAATTATATCGATATTACGTTATATTACGTTACGTTGTTAGCTGCACAAATTAATTTCTTGCTTCTCTGCAAAGTTGAACGTTTATTTACAAGATTTACAAAGATGCGAGATGGAACTTGATGGACGAAACGTTTCTCATTTTCGTTGCTTTCGAGTCGACGACATCATTCACGCGTGAAATCAACAGCAAGAAATTAACTTGTACACCTAATACGTTGCATTGAATGTAAATGTTTGTGGCGATTTTAACCGTTTTTCATGAAATCCTCTTTCACTCAGCAGCGGTACTCTTGCCATGAGATATGCTCGAGTATTGATGCGGCGAAGCATTAGCGGCAAAGAGAGCACAGAGCTGCGCGATACTGTGACTTGATCGACTTCAACATCTACTGCATTGTTTGTACTATTTTCACGTAATTATTTATGCATTCCACGTGTCTACTCGTCGCATCATTATCTCGCAGATGTATAATGTCTCATTAGAACGAGCTGTTTTCCTCGGATTAAGATCACATCTCCGCGATAGAATTGCGGCCGAACATCGCCGACTAACGCTCATCTTCTCCGCTGAATTTCCGGTATTCGTATTCGCTGAAAGAACTGAAACAGATCCGCGCGATCCGTGCGAACGGATTTTGTTTTTAAGAACGAATACGTTTCGGATTCTCTCTCGTCAATCATCGCGGGGCCTCTCCTCTCTCCCTCCCCCTCCCTCTCTCTTTCATTACACTACGCTATGATATTTTCTATTGTTATCACGTGGCATTATCATGACGTCTGCTCAGGCAAGCTCCGCATCAAAAGTGCGGAGCCGAAAGCCAGACGATCTCCCGACGATCCGGCTCCGGGGAGAGAGAGAGAGAGAGAGAGAGAGAGAGAGAGAGAGAGAGAGAGAGGGATATCGGACGTGCCATGTTCCTCCCCGTCGCGGCGTGGGGGAGGGGGAGGGACCAGGAATTGATTTGCGGTACGTCGGTTGCGCGAGCTAACGACAGGAGGAAGCGGAGAATCATACGCGGAGCGGAGCAGAATCCCCGGGCGTGAGCGGAAAATCGGCGTACCGTGAACGCGCATCTCGCAAGAGTGCCTCTCCCGCCGCCGCTCGCTCATCCTCTCTCTCCTCCCCCCCTCCCCCSCCCMCCCCACCCGCCCCCCGCCGCTCGGGCTCGGGCGCACCGTGCGAGCGGCGTGGAGCAGCTCGCATGAGCACAAAGAATTATTACATCTTCGCGGTCTGGTGCACGGGCGACGAGGCAGCACTGCTCTTAGTCATGCTATATCCAAAAGTGGGCTCCGAATAATTGGCGGCGGCGCGCGCCGGAAGCCGGCTCGACTCCGTCGTCGAGTTACCGGGATGCAGCTCGAGGTCAGGGAGAGAAGCTCGAAAACGTGCTGGGATTCCCCTCAACGTCGGCCGTAAAGAGATATCCCTAGCGCCGCTGCTGCGGTTGCTGCCGGATGCCGGATCGCGTCGGCACTCTCCGATCTCCCCCTCGATCTCCCAACGAGAGGAGCGTCGGGAGATCTCCTCTCGAAAATTTCCCCCTCCATTCACCGCGGCGGAATCTCGTCAAAGGTGCCGGAAGCGGACCGGAAACGGCGACCACCGCGTCGCGGGAAAGGGAGATCGCCTGGCTCGTACAGGGCTCGCACAGGGCTCGTGGACAAAGGCCGAAGCCTCGAGAGCGTGACAGCGATCCGTCTCTTCGGCTTTCCGTAGCTCGGCTAACCAGCGCGATAACGCGCGCGCGCGCGCGCGCGCTTCCCGAGCAGTAACGCGCGTCCGGCCAGGCAGCTCTTACGATTAGACGACGCAGCATCTGCGTGGCCTCCTCTCGGCACCTGTGTACACGAACGCGCATTATCTTCTCGCCGCGAAAGAACACGCCTTTGTCATCCGTTCGACAAATACTCGTACAACACGGGCATACGCGCGTATGCACGTATCTCCGAGACGAGACGAGAGAACAGCTATTTGTAACGCCTCGTCCTCGCGTCCTCGGATGCGGATGTCGAAATATCTCTGGCGAACGAGAGGCGATGAGATAAGCGGCGTAGAGCCGCGATCGGGATGAACGTACAATCGCGAGATTGCCACCTTCGTCTCTCCCGGTTCCGCCTTGCACCGCGATCCTCTCGCGAGAGAGAGAGAGAGAGAGAGAGAGAGAGAGAGAGAGAGAGCGAGAGAGGGAGGGAAGGAGAGAGAAGATGAGCGTAAATAAGGTGAACCGAGCCGATGGCAAGTGGATCACAGGTGTACAAATAGCCGGCGTGGAGGAAACCGGAGGAGGAAACAGCGAGCGCGCGTGCGACAGTCTCTTCGGATGGTCCTTAACGAGCTAGATAAACCCGCGATTGCGCGGATAAAGATTGCGCGCAGCGCCGGCATCGGTTTTATCATCGTCATCGAGATACAATGCCGCGATAAAATTACTTCTCAGCTGTTGACTGTCCCGTCATCAGAGATCGCGGATGATGATTTAGCGCAGCGCGTGATAACTCCGCTCGCGAGCTCGCGAGTTCCTGCCTCTCTCTCTCTCTCTCTCTCTCTCTCTCTCTCTCTCTTCGGAATGGGGGCAGAGGGGAGGGGGGCGGGGTAGAGGGTGAGGGGGACACCCGCAGGACGTTCATTAGACGTTTGGTCTCCTGGGATCTTCTCAGTTCACGATTATGCGGTGTTTCTCATCGCATCATTGATCGGGCACAGCGTGCTCGTGACGAATGCATTCCTAATGACACGTAGAAGAGCGCTAATCGAACGTCGAAAGCTCCGTTCGTCCGTACGGCCGGACTTGTGGGAAGAAGAATCCAGAAGAGAGAGAGGGAGAGAGAAAGCAAGATTACAAGATCGTTGCGATACAAGCGATCAGTCCTGATACGAGATAAGAGACGCGACGTTCGTGACGGATCGAATTTCGTCGGAATTGAGCCCAAAACCGCGTGTCGCAAAATGTGACAGAGAGAAAGAGAGAAAGAGAGAGAGAGAGAGAGAGGGAGAGAGAGAGAGCGATCTCCATCGAGAGGCTTTCCACTGAAGCGGAAATTCCGGTCATCAGAGTGTAACGTATTTAAAGGTACCGCGAGCGGTAAAACCGGCGTTTACGTAGCCGTAAAGAAACAATAAAAGAATACATTACACACGAGAATACACAGGACATTATCGCCAGTACGCCGGAGAACGGTCTCGTACGGATGATGATGACAATGGAAGTACCACGTAGCATTCTGTCCCATATACGTATCTCGTAGTGTAATTCCGTACGAGCGACCGCGCGCCCGACCGGGCCCCTGCGGGTACAATAGTCTGCGCCGACCGGAAGCGAGCTACCTGTCTCCCACGTGCGTGATGCAGCTTCCCGGCGAGTCTGTGCGAGCTGAAACTCTCGAAAGTCGATACGATTCCGCGGCCACGCACACAAGCGCATTGGCACACTTTTGTGACGCTCGAGGGGAAAAAAATCGATTTATGACGCGTCGGCGCGTCATTTGTACCTCGAACAGCGTAACAGGTGTAATGTAAAAAAAATTGAAAATGGGATATATATTTATTTATTTATTAAGGTGTTAACAAATTAATTTCTTGCTCCCCTGCGAGGTTATTTCCATCTATTCTATCTAAAGATCTATTTACAAAAGCACAAAGATTTTTATCGATAAAATAGCCTCGGTCATTTTCGATGACCTTGAGCCGTTTATCGGGCAGCTGACTGCGATAGAAACTGGGCGCCTTAGACACCGATGAAGTCATCGATGTCTGGAATGAAAGGTAAGAAATTAATTTGTACGCCTGAGATACGTGGAAGATATTCTTAATCACGATTCTGATTAAGTAACAAAGGATTTTTCAAGCAGATGTGAAAAATCTGCGATCGACCTCGAATCCACGAATAGCTTGAACTTTACGAACACAATAGCGATTTGACAAGATGATGAAGAATCTTTGGTTGTCATAGAGACGAGATACCTGCTGTCTAGTTACGAAATCATCTCGCAAGCGGGCTTATTCGATTCGTTTGCGCGTTTAAGCTATTTTTATGTGTTACGATAAACGTAACGCGCAACGTAATGCGCATTTCATAATAATGCAACGTTTCATCATCGAGACATTTATAATCAGTTTTATTCCCTTCTCTGCCTCTCTCCTTCTCCCTTCGCCTGCATATACCTGCCGACCTTTTCGGTGAGGCCGGTTTACAGTTTTCTAAGATTTCGCGGGTCATTGATCCAGGGCCTTGTTAAAGCTCGGGTTACGTAATAACCTGCGTGCCATCGGCAACACGCTAGCCGTTGTTGCATCCACCACGACAATGACGTCGTGTTGGCATTTAAATATGTGGCGTGTAGAATGTATCGCGCTACATTATGCTATCTCCACATTTCGTGCATTCTGTGCAGCGGCTTCCACGCGCTGGCCGGAAGCCAAGCTACCTGTCTCCCACGTGTGCGATGCAGCCTCTCAACGTAACGCGATGCAACGCGACGCGCTCGAGTGCACGATGGACCTAAAGCCGCGTACGCATGCGGTCCTGAACATCCATGCATCTGCATTCGGCGGGATCGCGCTTGACTTCCGTCGGCTTTATCGTGCCTAGTGTATCTCGCGGGGAATTGCATGACAACGATCGGACTGTTGATATACACACGTGCGCACGTGACTATTCACATGTGTGTGTGTGTGTGTGTGTGTGTGTGTGTGTTAATTATGCGTATATAATTGAATCCCGCTTGGTAGTTGCATCTTTTGCAACAGACGCCCCGAGATTCTTTTTAACGCATTGGTTAACGCGCAATTAACAAGAAATGACTGCAATTAACAAGAAAAATACAAATAACGTGAAATGTTACTTACGTACCGTACCTGGCCGCGTTTAAACGCGCCTTAAAGGCTAGACGCGCGGCGTCGCGCGTAGCGCAGCGATCTTTACGGTATCTCCCAGGGGATACAGCGGGGGATACAGCAGCAGCGACGGGTTGCAGCAGCCAACGAGAGAGAACGCTTATTCCGTAAACGTCCCGTAAACGTTTCGTTTACTCACACACTCGCGCGCGCGCACAGTGTGTGCGTACATCACAGCGGATCACAGATCATCCCACGTGCGGCGCGGCTTTTTATGCTCTCCGTGTTTCCGAAGTCTCTCTCATTCATCTGGGAACGGGACGTGTCGGAACTATGAATCGAGCGGCGGTCGCATTAGTCCCCTCCCGCTCCCTCTCTCTCTCTCTCTCTCTCTCTGTCTGTCTGTCTGCTAGATCTCGTCCCTTCTCTCTCTACGAATGCTAAACTCTCGGCTTTTGGATTAGAAGCAGAACTCAAGCAGGATTCTCGATGGAGGAGGAACGGTACTCTCGCCGAGTTTTATTTCAAAGAGAGAGCGAGAGAGAGAGAGAGAGAGAGAGAGAGAGAGAGAGAGAGAGAGAGAGACAGAGAGAAAGAGATCTTTGCAGGACGTTCCTCCTCCACGCGTTTCAATCCAGGGGGGAATTCCAGTTGCTATCGGAAGTGACCTCCCGAAGGGAGAGTATCGTGCTTCCTGCGATGACCACCGTGACCCGGCAGCGGCAACCTCATTTTCTGATTTCATTGATCCCCCTTCCTCTCTCTTTCTCTCTCTCTCTCTCTCTCTCTCTCTCTCTCTCTCTCTCTCTCTCTCTCTCTCTTTGTGGTACTGTACAAGTTCGTGACGGAAATTTTTCGAGCAGATGGTCCGCGCGCCGCTCATCGCGCCCCCTTATGACCTGCGCCCGCGCGGGGCGCGGCGCGTCTCGTGTGCCCCGTTCGTCACGTAAAAATTTCCCCGGAACTCATTCATGCACCACGAGCACCGCCGCGCGCACCACTTCGCCGCGCGAACGTGCCAGAAATACCGGACGGTTTTTTCCCGCTGGCGTCATTCAGAAAAACGGTCCACTCCACGGAGATTGTCCGATCCCCATCGTCGAGCCACGGATTAATCTGCTCTCCGGTCGATCGATCGATCGTTCAGCGAGAATGCTCGCTCGGAAGCTGCGAAACGTTCGTTCCGATCCGCATGGAAGCCATGAAACGAAACGGTTAAAATCAGGAATGGAAAGTAAATAAAGGCGAGTTTCGAAGCTCGAGGGCAGGTTGAGGGAGAGAAGCAAGGATTCATGCTTCTGTATGGATCATAAGCCGCTTTTTCAGAGTCGACGCTCCGTCTTGTCGAATAATACGTTGCCATGTCACGCTTCCTCGTTGCTACTGCAAATTAATGCAAATTAAATAAAATTAAAATAAATTAATGAGGAATCGGACATCGCCCGCAGGAGAGACCCGAAGAAAGACCCTTCGATCGGGAAGGGTCAGCGCGAGGGCGAGACCTCGGCTGCTCTTAACGCACGAGGGTCCCCGGAAACGCATCGATCGTCGTCAAACAGCGAAATTTCCGCAGCCCGCAATCATCGCGGTATCATTAAATGGCGCGTAATTTGCAGGCGGCGTCATCCGTCCGCGCGTGTCACGCGCGTGTATCCGCGGAATGAAACGTAAACAGACCTGTGCAGTTCGGTGACCCCTCTGCACTACCGGCGACGAAATTCACTCGCATTTGCCATACCACGCGTATTAGTCATTACGCGCCTGTATAGAATTCCGGAACGCTATCTCGAGCGTTCATTTACAAGTGCGCCTACGCGCAAGACGACACGCGCGATCACAATGCCGATTTGACGACGTCTGCGCGGACGCGCTCGCTCTCATGCCTGACTGAACTTTGCGACCTTTCCTCTTATTTTATCGTCATCGATCGATCGGCGGTCGCCCATGCATTCGTTACAACTCAGCTTCTGCGATTTTAATACAATTCGAAGCGATCGAACGATCGATTCGAGGGAACCCTCAGAAGAGAATTCCCAACATCTAATAACAATTTTATTTAATTCAACAACTTGATACTAGAGAGAGAGAGAGAGAGAGAGAAAGCGCCGAATGCCCGGCGGCTGCTCTGCGCGCTTCTAAACCTTAATGTTCTCCGATAAGGAGAAGCTAATTCTGACGCTCCGACGCGCTGTCGTTTGTCATCGGTGCGCTAGCCTGCAGCGATAAGCTGTCCGAGAATCGATATCAACCCCCGAATAATCGAGCGCCGCCGATAGAGCGGCCAGAATTCGACAATTTAGCGGCGATCGCTATCAGATAGCGAGAACCAAACGAAGACGAGCAACGGTGACGCTCGAGGCGCGGCGGGAGGGGAGGGGGAGCCAACGCGCACTCCTCGCGTGTGTGACGTACATTAGTGATACGTATGCTGACCGGCGATGCCCTACGGGAGGGGGGAGGTCGCTGATGAGCATATAATGGTGCAGTGGAGGGGTGGGGGGGGTAGGAGACGGCGAGGGAGAGTGGGATGGGGGGAGGGGGAATCGAAGGTTAGCCGTCGGAGTTTAAGCTCAGGCAGGTACTTTGTGTTTACACAAGTCGGGTAGACATCTGTTACGCGTCGATGAAGCGGGGAGGGGGGAAGGGAAGGGAAGGGAAGGGAAGGGAAAGGGAAGGCGGACCATACACGTACACATCAAATGCGATTGCGTGTTGACACGTACGGGAGCATCTATCGCAAAGATACATGATGATTCGTCTCGTGTGATCTATTTGCGTCTATTTGTAAATGCGGTTGAATTGGGTAACGATAACCGCGCGGGAGATCGCCGAGTGTAAGAACGGCCCTAAGATTCGCCGCTAATCAGGTTGTACATAGATGGACCTTATCACGGTAAATCGCTGCGCACAATCGCTGCACACAAACGTAGCGATCCTCTGTGACGTAAGAGGTTTGGTTTTCGCGACGGGGCTCGTGTTATTTAAGGATTTAAGGAGCGTTTGCGTGTAATACTGCAAGCACGGAGCACGGATCCGCGAAAGATTCCGCGAACTGCATCTGAATTGCGATCTGAAAACGAATCATTCCTGCAGAATACAAACAGATACATTGATCATTGATTAATATCATTGCTGCCCATAAGATTGCATAGCCCATAAGGCTGCTGATGAACCTTGCCCAAAGTATTTAACAGAGAAATGAGATAAAGGGATAGCAATATCGCGCGGTCGCGTAATTTGCCCTTTCCTTTGGTGCCTTTCTAAAAAATCAAGTCGTTATCGATTCTTTCAAATCCATGATGGCCTTGACGGCCAAGGACAAAGTGCTAAAGATTACGAAGACGGAAAAACGGGGGAAATAATCTGCAAAATTATTTTCCTTCCGCTCCAAGCGGATTATAGCAGCCTTTAAGTCGGCTCGCCGACTTAACCTCGATTTAATTCCGGTCAGCATCCATTGTGACGCGTGGTGTAGTACACCTCGCTTTTTCCGCCTGATTGATCAGCGCATCAAGGCGGTACGCATTGCGGGGAAAATTCTGTACGATACATCCCGAGCAAGACGATGCCCCTATTCTTGCCTGCCGCTGTCGCGGCAAGTCTTTAAAACAGTACTTCCAATTGCCGGTCATATTGTAACGGATGACCCACATTCGTAGGCGAACTGATACGCTTGCGACTGTCCACGTGGATTAGTCCGAGTCCCTTTCGTATGCAACTTTCGTAGCTTCCTTTCCTCGTACACCTCTATCCGCGCGTATCCACGTGAGTGCGCGCGCGCGTGCGCGCGTATGTGGGTATGTAATGTCACCACTACTGGTACCCATCATGGTGACTTTTCTCGGACGATTGTAAATGGGTCCGCCGTGCCGATGCGTCTCGCGTTAGCGCAAAGAGGAAAAGCCGATAAAAGAGTTGATACCTCTCTCTTTCTCCTTCTCGGCCGCTATAGCATCTGCTTGATTGAATTCTTCAGGAGACTCCGGTGTATACCCCACACAGACACACACACACGCGCGCGCGCGCGCGCGCGCAGATACGTGTGAACCGTCATCTCTCGCTGTTGTTTTCACGCCATCTGCGCCGCGACGGCGTTGCTTTTCCGGTCTGCGAGGCTAAACTCCAGCCACTACGTGACAACGCGAAGATTTCATAAAAGGGACTTCCCCTCCCCTCCGTTTTCTTCCTCTCCCCCCGGAACTTTCGCTCTTCTTTCCCCGCTCTCTTCTCTCCTTTATTTCTCGTACGCGTAAAGACGTTTTCCTAATTTGCTCTTTTGCTTTTCGGAGATAAAACTTTTAGAAATTATAACACAAACTATAATGTGAATTAAGAAGGAGGTTAGGTTAATAAGGCATAATTGCCTTATTAATGCGTGGATTGTGAGAAGATTATGAGAAATCTAAATGTCGTCGCGAGAAAGAGACAGACAGAGAGAGAGAGAGAGAGAGAGAGAGAGAGAGAGAGAGAGAGAGAGAGAGAGAGAGATGTCGAGGAAATATCGCGCCCAGCAATCGATAATTAATGTCGAGGTGACGGTGGACTGTACATAATCCGAATACGCAGTTGAGAAATTTAACTCGTCGCTCACGGAAAGCGTCGTGATTTAATCTAATTCATCGGATCTGATAGGAAGAATGTGACTATCCCTTTCGAGCGATCGCGAGATAGCGAGATACAGCATTATCTCGAAGTGAGATATGAGGATACCTCCCAGCTCTCGCGTAAGACGCAATTTCGTATAGGCCGACAAGGTTATATTTTCTCGCTCTTTTATCCATCCCTCCAGACATCCCGCCTATCCTCCGAAAGACGCGGCTTGCGCGTCGAATATTCGAATATTCGAAAGTGCTGCATTAAATGGACGCGCAAATGTGAATCGATCTTCAGTATTTCTCGAGCGCATGCGAGGAATAAAACGCGAACGATAAAGTGCAAGCACGTAGTACGGAGCGAGAAATCTTAGCGAAAACTGGATCAATGGCGCATGCGTGATCAGAGGTTTGCATTTCTCGCGATGTGAGAAGCCCCGCGCGCGATTATCGCTTGACAAAGCCCCGTCTCGTTGTAAACGAGCCGCAATCAGCCGCCTCCCCGCGGATTCGGATGCGCCGAGCGAAATTAAACGGCCAGGGAACAAGTTGATGGCACTCGGCGCGCATGCGCACGCGTGTACGATCGAATGCCGCGTTTCTAGATGGCACGATTGCGAACCGTAATCTAATCTGGACCACATGGACCACCGCGACTAATTAGCCGCGCCATTATCAGCATTGTGTTTTCTGCTCGCATAGCCGAGATACATATCGACCCGGCCAGACGAAAAACGATCGGCTACGCGGACACGATTTTTATCGGGAGCGCGAGACTTTGACCTAATCCGCACCGGATGGACCAGCCGATGACATCACCGTACAAACATGGGCGAGGACTCGAGAGAAGCAAACAAGAGCGATCTAATCGCACGCTCGACACTTATCGGCAACGGAGTTTTACGAAGCGGAGAAGCTATTGACGCTTGCAGCATCACCGTGCGCGCCTCTCCCGTCTCTCTCCCCCCCCCTCCCCTCCCGCTCTCCCTCTTTCTCCCTCCCGAAGGACTCGCCAGCGGGAGAAAAAAAGAGAGGAACGCCATGTCCTCATACACACGGCGTTTGATAAGAGCCGGTCGCGCGTACGCGCGCGCGCGCGCACCGCTATCCGGCTGTAATCTTCTTGGGAATCCTCAAGCGAGATCTCTTTGTCAGAGGTCGCATCTTCTTCAAGGAGACTTGTCCTTTCCGCGTTAAAATATATGCTTGCTACCGCGACGGTGCATTTCTTTGAGACGTCATATAAATAATAAATATTAAAATATATCAACTTTACATATGTGTATGTGTATGTTAAACCTTTTGTATATCTGTATTGAACTCATAAAGCTAGAAGGCATTCCACTTCCCAATCTTTTCCATAGAAACGGAAGGACGATTCCATGGAAGAGGCTAGGAGATTCCATTCGCTTCTATCTTCACATCGTACGACACTATGGATACATGTTGCGTGTCCTAATAATATTGTAAAAAGATCGTGATTTTGAAAAGAATTCGCGTTATGTGCTAAGATGTTTTATATGGTTTTTTAATGGAGCTTTCACTAAAAATTACTTTATACCTGAGACTAATGACATTCAAACGGGAAAAATGGCTGAATCTGTTCTTGTTTGCCGCAATAAGATAATCAAGATAATCTTTCGTATAGTCGCAGGCCCTGTATCGATATATCTTTCGATATAATTTATAATCTTCTTCTTGGGTGGTCCTAATGACCGTACCATATCATTATAAGTGCAAGTGCTTTTTAAGTATCGATACATTTTTCAATTCATATCAAGAAATCTAAGGGTCGTATCCGCGTCGTTAACGTAAGTACTTTTCTTGAAACGCTTCGTAGGAAACAAAGTCCTTTTGAATCCATAAGGATATTAGGATCCATAGTGTCTGATCCTTTGTAAACGTCTTGTAAGCTCATCGTAAACTAATTTCTGTAGATTTCATTTGGCAGGAATGATACGCCCGGCTGAGAAGCTTCGATCGCCAAAATCTCGGAAACAACATGGGAATGACAAGTGTCATTCCGGTTTCTGGTGTGTTGCATTTTTTAGGCACTTGCGTTCGGATCATTAGCTTTTAACTCCTTATCTTCTCACTATAAATGTCTCACAATATCAGTTCCATATCTGTCTATGACTGTTGAGAATCTCTAGATTCCTACGGAGATAGGATCCTATAGAAAAATTCATGGGTAATTAGCACGGAGAGTTTAGCAGGAAGCTTGGAGGATTCTCTCGCCGTGACATTTCCCGAAAATTTCTAAATCCGAAAACAAAAATATGTAGATTTCTCCTGGCTTTCCTGTGGTCGATAGATTATCAGTTTAGTAACACGCACGAGCAGACGTGCGCCAGATTTTCCCCAGAGGAATTTCACTTTGCGCTTGCACGCACTTTTAGGGAGCCAATTTTCTGATACTATTTTTCTTTCGTTTTTCTTTCTTTTTGTTTTGTTCCTTTTTCATAATATTCTTGGAAACGTGGATGGGCAATCACCTTGCTCGTTTAAAAATATTCCCGCACGATGCTAAATTTGTTAACGCAATTGTTGGTTTCAGAATTAAGTCTTGTCATTTCTATGCGCATATGCACACGTTTATCGGTCAGGTTCGACTTACTTAAGACAAATTACATAAACAAATTCGTACAGCTTAACGTAATCGTTCGTAAGACTGTCCGCCGTTCGAGAAAGTTCCTCCTCCCCGGGATGAGAACGTCCTCCCTCCTCAAGGAGGAGGAATCAATGTCCCTGTTTCCAGGTAGAACGGCGGACGGTTAAACGTTAAACGTTTTTGCGATCCTAGCGTCTCCCGATGGATGCAGAACAATGCGAAAGGATTGTCTGGCATCGCTTCTTCGCAGCATCTGGTCATCGTCAGGTCAATCTCGCGCACCTCGCACGGCCACGGCGACTGCGATCCAGGTATCGGGAATTAGCATAAGTCTCCCCCAGAGTCAACCTTTGTGCTTGAGCGTAATAGCCGAAAGTCCACTAGTAGATATTATCTTATGATGCGGCAACAAAGAAAGTCAGCCAACACGCTCGGCAAAGAAATTATTCACTTTTTACGTCCTTTCGTACCATTGGGCCCGGCGCTATTGTGCCAAGGGCATTGCGAATGGACAGAGAGAGGATAGACTGAGACGGCTATATCTATACGAGTGAAATAATGGATTTGACGGATTATTAAATCTGACAACAGATGCAGCGTGGCTTTATGCTAGATGTAGCAAAAGCGCGTACATCATCGAGCAGAAACTTCATTGTAACTTCGTTGTTGTTGCTGTTGTTATTATCGCCGATTTGCGCCTCTCGCCAGCAGGGCTTGCGATTAAATGGAAACGCATCAAGATGGAGCGGGGTTGCTATGAGGGAAACGCTCGATTATTCTAAAGCAGAATCATCCTGCATCAGGTACTCATAAAGACTCCGACAGATTCCGAATGAATGAGAGTCTCTTCTCTTCTCGCGATCTTATTGGAACCACAAACGGCGCATCGATCGGTGACGTCGACGCCTGTGGCGAAACGCGGATTCTAACCTACATTATCTACGAAAGCTTAACGCGTCGATCATCAATCCAACAACGCCGACCTTGGCGCCTTATCTGCGAAACCGTCGCGAGCATTAGCAGTCCCAACTATTTGAATAACGTGCAACTGCAGACCTTTGCCGAGCAGAGGTATTCTCGCGCGCGCGCGCGCGCGCGTTATTAACGCACCGCCACCTGCAAAAGATACACACATCGGAATCTGCACGTTACGTGCAATCAATTACTCGCAACCAATTGCATCTGATCTCGCTGGGCTAGCCTCTATTTCCGGTGTCTCGTCCCGCAGCTAATCTCATCGCTCCTCTCGAGTCGTCGAGCACGGGGGGGGAGAAAGGGGGAGGGGGGAGTAGGGGATAGGGCTGGACGGGGTTTAACGGATAGAGCAGAGCCGGGGGGAGGGAGAGGGGAGGGGAGGGCCGGTATGGGGGGCAGAGGGGCAGAGGGGCAGAGGGAAGGGGGCTAAATCAGGTGAGAGAGATCGATGAGCCGAGGTGGCTCGCGGTCTCGCCCATCGCTCGCCCAGGGGCGAGTAGCATCGCGTCATCATCGGAGACGTGGACGTAGATCCGGCGCGATCATCGGCGGGGGATGGTTGGTAGATTAGCGTGAATTGTGGATGTGGATGTGGATGCCGAGCCGATTCGGCGCGAATTGCCCGCAGGTGGTGAAACGGCATCGGCCAGAGAAAGAGGAAAGTTCGCTTGCGGTGAGCTTGAGAGAGAGAGAGAGAGAGACAGAGAGAGAGAGAGAGAATTCTCTTCTTTTCTCTCTTTCTCCCTCTCCATTTCGGAAAGAGGATTCACTGGCAGAAGAAGCATGCGCTGCGAGAGAGAAATTCTTTCTCTCTCTCTCTCTCTCTCTCTCTCTCTCTCTCTCTCTTTCTCTCTCTCTTTCTCTCACTCTCTCCTGTTCGCTCGTTCTTTCTTCGTTGGGGAAAGAGAGTTTACTGACGGAAGGGAGATACGCGATGAGTATCTTTCGGTGACATTTTTCGGATTACGAAAGAGTCGTTCAGTCGTTTGCTCTGATAGAATAGTTGCACGTGTTAAGAGTTAGAAATGTTGCATTGATTTCTCTGCTCGCCAAATAACTGCTAGATGAAGCTTCTTCAGAGAGGTGCAAGCACTATGGGGAGTACATATTGGTGAAATAGCGATTTAGAAAGACAATCCGAGATTCTTCATTCTTGAGTTATCATATGAAATATAATATATGTATGTTGCATGTTGATTATTTTGTCCCTTTAATGAAATGGTTCGAGCTTGAAGGAGAATAATTATTGTATTATTCGTGTCCAATCCTGTCTCAGAAACTGTGATAATTGTCTCGTCTTTAGGGCAAGACGTTTGCTCTAAGCAATATCAACAATGAAGTCTGAAAATTTAACGCCCTTGCGTTAAATTAATAAATATATAAGTTAAGTTAATAAATTTGCTATTAAGTTAATAAATTAAATAGCAGAATCATAATAGAACTACTTTGTCGGAAGTTACGTGCTTTAGGTTACGTGTTATTCAAAATTACAAGAATCTTTGTAACTTATTATATATTTCTCTATTGTATGTCGACGATTATTAATAATCGATTATTCACCGTCACGCTGCTTATCTTCATCTTTTATTAAAAGTAAAAAGTTATCGTTTCATGAACATATTCTTTTCGTGATCGTGTAAATTCATCATGTACATTCCGCGTAACGCATCTTGTATCTGTGAGATCACGAAATTTCGTAGAATTTTATCGTCGATTTTTATTAGCGATAAGCACATAACCATCGTTGACCGATTCGTCATTATTATCTCTACTCTACTCAGCGTTACTTTCTGCAGATTACGTTCTGCCTTAAATAACAAGCCTCAAGGAGGGGATTCTTTCTCTCCACGTATTTAGGACGACTGATGATTGTACATGATCGCTCGTATTTCCATATGGCGAACGAACGATCATTGGGAACAATCGGGAACCAATAGAGATAGTAGATATCGAGAGAGAGAGAGAGAGAGAGAGAGAGAGAGAGAGAGAGAGAGAGAGAAGGGTGGGGTGGGGGGTAAGAGGGAGATGGAGGCGAAGAGAAAGAGAAAAGGAATAAAAATAAAGCACTTCGCAAGAAACGCTAAAAGAAAATCCGCCGCGCCGCGGCACGTCGGGGAGAATATTTCCATCCGGACGCCCATGTATCCGTACGTACGTAGATGTCGAACGAGCTGGCGGCGGCAAGTCGCCCGCCGGGGGGTGCAGACGGGGGAGTCAACGAGGATGGGCGGTGGGAAGGATGACCGCAGGGATCGCGAGAGGAGCGGAGAGAGCATGCGGGAGAGTAGGCGATAGAGAGCGTGCGCAATGAGAGGGGCAGACGCGCGGACCAATGGGAAGGAGGGATGATGAGGCCCAAGCGCAGAGCGAGAGAAATTGTCAGAGGTATCGTCGGGGCGGTGAGTCGGCTCGTCGTGACCCATTCTCATGGATCTCTCGGGTCTTCTCTTCTCGTCACTGCCTCTCCGCTCCTCCTCGGGAGAAGTCGTTCGCCGTCGCCGTTGCCGCCGCTGCCGCCGCCGCTGCCGCCGCCGCAGCCGCCGCCGCCGCCGCCGCCGCCGACGCCCCCACCTCGCGCGTTTCGGCAGCGAGGCTCGCATCCCCCGCCCGCCCCTTTCACTCCTACCCCCATCGTCTCACCTGAGAATCGGTTCCTCTCTCGTTTCGGGATTACCTCTGCGCGCGTCCAGACCAGTCCAGACGTCGGACAGGTTGAGACAGGAACGCCACCGGGCGCTTCAGTCTGCTATTGAATGCCGAGCAGTGAGGACGCTTCGTGAGATAACCTCAGCTGCACTTGGAACTTACGGATAGAGGCGAGGATCGCGATACAGTGTGAGAGGAGAGATCGATCGATCGAATCAGTTTAGTGTGATCATTCCCGGAAGTGCGCGATGCGCTCGCACCGGCGGGCCACCGTCATCAGTATCGCTGTTCTTTTAGAGTAACTAGAATACTCTCGGGAAGTGTATCTCCGCGAACGGGAACGTCGTTCCCATTGAGACTCGGTCTTCACCCGCAGTGTGTACCCGTGCACGGCGATCTGGCCGATCGCTTTAATCGCTCTTGGACACGTGTTGACGTGTTGGTCACTAACTACACGGATGCTGCCGTTTGGATCCCCGTCCGCGAAGTGATATCTCGTTTTCTTGCCGACGACTCGCTCGCCGCGACGCTCCAGCATCATGGATTACTCGAAGAATAAAGGTAAATGCACATCACTTGTCACGCGATTCCCTCGCGAGAGTTTCTCCGCTGCCGAAAAAGATGCTCCGAATACCGATCGATCTCCCGCTCGCCAGTATTTACGGCGGTTTTTTGCACATCCGTGCGCCGGCACGCGATTCCTCCCTCCCGGAACGAATCTCCCGCGCGGCGTCGTATCCGGGTGCCGGATTGAAAAATTCGTCGCATTCCTCCTTTCGGGCGCTTCCTTCCGAGCGCTTCTTTCGCCAAGACCGTGCCACTTTTCGGAATTCGAGCTCGAGCCGAGGGACGCAACGCGCGCATGTGTGCGCGTGTTTGTGTACTCCCTCTTCCCTCCCTCCCTCCCTCCCTCCCACCCTCCCTCCATCCCTCCCCCTCTCCTCATCCTCCTCCTCCTCCTACCCGCCCTCCCGCCCGCGCGCGCGCGCGCGTGCACGTGCGCTCACACGTACGAAATATTTTCCCGTGAAATTTGGACTCGCCGCATCGCACTCGCGCGCCGACACTGTTCATCTCTTTTCCTCACGAGCGAGGCCGTGCCGAGTTGAAAGATGCCGCGGACAAGTTTCACCGAAGATAACGAGATTATATCGATTGTATCGGTGACGCAATTTCGTGTCTCGGTCGCATAGCTGCGAGCATCGGGCGAATTTCCAGTTAATCCCGCAACAGCCGTGAACTGTGATTAGACGTGTATGCGTGCGCGCGATCGCTTACCGCTTGCCGCGTAGCAGCCAAATGTATCTCGATCTTATCTCGATTTCATCGATTATTATCGACGGCCACGGATCACCGATTGCTGAAGCGCGCGATGCGCGCTGCCCGCTCTAAGATGCACGCGTAAGCGAAATTTGCCGAACGGGGGATTCAGTATTACGCGGCTTTGAGAATGTTATGCGCAGCTATGCGCTGCGCGACTAATAACGGGCGGTTAATGGAAATTATTTTTATAATGATCGTCAGGTGATCGATCGCAGTGCACCAGTTTTCAAAGTTTTCCAGTTTTGCCGCGCCGCGTCTCCTGCTCCTCGGCCATTGGTAAATTATTGGCGATATGTGTATCTGTGTGTATGCGTGTGTGTGCACGCATGTACGTAGCATGCCGTAGTAACGAAGAATCGCGCAGCGTTGAATTTTTAATTACGTTATATTTCACTCGGTTTCCGTTTTCTAATTTCTCCATCTTATAACGTTGAAATTTTTCATAATAATTTGCACTTGCACTTTCTACGAAAAAACCTGTTCTGTCCTCGCTCGTTAAGTTTTCGGCCGGTTTCTTAGCCGATTTGTTTACCCTATGATTATAATTTTCCTTGTCATTTACTTTGTTGCTCCCCAAAGCTGCTTCATTCGCTGCGAATTGTACAATACGCGGTAATGCTATTGCTTAACTTATCGATATGTCAATATAATAATTAATAGTGTCACTATATCTGGATCTTCGTTGTATCTGGATCACTTCATGTCGCGTGCGATGACAAGAGATTATCCGTAAACAAGTAACAAGAATATTTTTAATTTTACGATATTGCCTTTTGAAAGGTTTTCGAAATGGCGAAATGACCATAAATGGCGTAACGAGATAGGGGATGAGATTAACGAACGCTTTTAGCATGAAAACGAACAAAACGAGAGTACTTGAGGCTGATTAAGTGACAACAATTTTACGCATTCTTACCGCAATTATACTGCAGACACGTAACAAGTAAATTTATGTAAAAGAAATACTGGAAGAAGAACAATTCCACGCACGCGCCCACGCGCCTCTATCTCTCTCTCGCTCTCTCTCTCTCTCTCTCTCTCTCTCTCTCTCTCTCTCTCTCTCTCTGCGTGTACGTTGACAATTTTTAGATAAAAGTCGTGGTATCCGAATTATTCTTTGAATATCGTATTTGAAGCTTTCTCGACAAAGCTTAATGATTTGTAACTCTTCACAAATCTTTACATAGGCGAGCTTTTCTTCTTGTGTTAACCTTGTATTAATCCTTGTATTGCGTGAATTTTGTGTATACACTGTACAATGTACGAAATAAAGCTATTTCAAGATTTCTTTGCACGCACAATGGACCAGGTAGACTTGATCTTTAAGGAAGAAGAATTGACCGGATTCTCTAATGTGAAAAGGAATAGCTTACCTAATTGGAACACGCAATTAAAATTTTCTAGAAATAGCTTTCATCTTTCTACAGTTATCTCCTCCACTGCGTTGATCTTGATCAAAGGAGGCAAAGCATGATAGGATAGGAAATAACTAGGGATGAGTAACGCCTAACGTAACTCATCGGATGTCTGATACTGTCGCAGTGAAATTCCTCAGCCGGCATCGTTGTAATATGTTACGTTATCCTTTTTAATTACACGAGAAAATTATAAGATGTATTACAAGTACACAAAGTGCTCAGTCACCAATCACGAATCAGCTTCCTTTTGGCATCGCTTTCGCTGAAAAATCGCTTTAAACGTTACAAAACGGTAAAATGAAAGATGATAATCGTTAAGTGATGCGTATGCGCGCGCGCGTAATGTCATTCGTTCAGGATTAACATCATTTCATTGATTCTCGTCATCTGGGGAGAAGCTCTCCTGCTCGTTCCAATTGTTGCCGTATATTGTATCGTTTGTATATTTCTTGGTTCTATCATGTTTAGTAACAAATTACCAGCCGCGGCTGGGAGCGTGCGCGCATGCGCGCGTGCACGGGTTACGCGGGGGTAAAAATTTGATGCTTTTAAGGGTTGCATGCGCAACTGGATGAACACCGTGCGGAAAAAATTGATTTCACCCCGCCAAAGTGCGGGGATGATTACAGAAGCGGCTCCATGAAGCCTGAATTAGGGCGTGGTGCGGAAAGTCACCGCTCCCTTTTCCACTCCGGCGAAGGGGCGCCCTTCGGTAGGGAGATGGATTAATTAGCGGTGTTTATATTGACAAGTGAATGCACGCGTTTATATTAAGTCACGAGGAGACCTCTCGCGGTGGCTGAAAAATCGCGGCGATAGACGAGTAATCGAATTGCGAGAAATCCGTGACGTTGGTTCGCGCGAGCGTGAAAATTTTCGTATTCGCCGCGCCTTTCCGCCATTGGATTTCTTCAGATTGCGATTAATCGAACGGGATTTCTCAGAAAACTGTCGGATTCGTGATGCTCAGCTTCTTTCCTGCTTACAAAGCTTGGCTTCTCATCGAGTTTTCTGTTTCTCAAATCAGAAAGCATGAAAGTAATGCGGAAAATAATCATTTTGTCACGGTGTTGATTTTTTTATACAAGTAATACATATATGACTTTCAAAACCGAATAATTCAGGAATAATATGATTCTGTCTGTCCGATAGAGAAATAATTATCATTTGATGTTTCTTCTTCTTCTTCTGATACTTGATGCTCTTGCGTTTTGATCAGCATACATCTTATGATTGCTGGACCAAACGATCAAAAATTTTCGCTTGCTACGCTTTTCCTATAAAATGTCCAGATCGAATTTTCTTTTCAACAATACGATACCGAAATACCGTAAAAATACTTTCAAGATGCCTTACTTTAAAATGTCGACAAAGTGCCATTGTTGTATCGCAACATAGAATTCATGCTGCCCTTTCTTCCCAAATTGCAGCTTAATTTTGCACGAAGCCAAGATAAATGGAGACTGTAAAATTGCCCTTGAACTTGTGAACTCGAGATAGATTGAATGAGAGTTTCTCTATAGAAGAAATCATTAGTAATGCCAATGAATCCGCATCCGATTAGACGCTTCAGGGTCGCTGTATCACGGTCCATCTCGAAATGGCGAGTGAATGACTGTTCTACTCCCTCTCCTCTCTACCATACCCCCTCTCTCTTTCTCTCTCTCTCTCCGCGAGAGAAGCCATATCGTTCCTCCGCGCGGAGAAGGCGATTGATGCGAGATCGATTGTCGCTCGCAGTTAAGAATTAGATGCTCGCCAACCGCGCCTCTCATCGCTCTTCGTCCCTACCACCCAGCCACCGTAAGGTCAGTCTGGAATTCGTGTGTGTGTCTGTGTGTGTATATGTGTATGTGTTATTACGGCGGGCAGCTATAGATGCGCGGCGCTAGGTAGGTAGACATGACGAGTACTCGCCGAGTACATGCGGAAACAGTCGGTTGGGCCACGTATACGAGGCTGTACGAGGGTATATTCGCGCGACATCCTTCGAAGCTCCGTTCAGCCAGCCGCGGTCGATCGCGAGATTAATGAATGGCGGCGCTAGATTTATCGCGGGGGTGACGGGGAGGGGGAGGGGGAGAAAGAAGTTGGCTGATCCGCGCTGATCCTCGTCCTCTTCGTTGAATCTCGGCCGATATCGGCCGATGATTCTCGGGCAAGATCGAGTTTTGCGATCCTAGTCCAAAAGCGTCTCCTTAAAGTCCCCGATTTTCTTCCTGCCGGATATAACGCGGCGGGACGCGTCAGGGTCATGATCAAAGCAGGTTGCAAAGGGATGTATCTTGTGAATACAGGTGAGGATATTAGGTGTACGTTCCATGTCCGTTATCTTTTCCTAAACGCATACTCCTAATTTACACGAGATGGAGACGCGCTGACCTGACCTGACCTTGGGGGCGAATGTCTTATTGTCGGATCGACGCGAGGAATTTCCCGTAGATTTGTCTTATTCGAGTCCGTCTGCGGGAGAGATTTCGTTCATAATCACATCCTGTTACCGAGCATTCATCGAGACAAAATAGGATAAATAGAATAAAAAGAAGAGGGAGAAGCGAGGAGATGGGACAAATGGAAAGAAAGGAGAGAAGAACAGAAGAGGACAGAAGACTGTGCGAGCGTTAGCCAGAATAATCGCCCGCAGATATGGAGGGTTGCTTACGGCGGGTAGTATCCGGTAGGTTACGGATGGGTAAGCCCCAAGGTTGTCAGAGAGACGACTCTCGAAACATACTAACCGACCGCCATCTTTGTTTCTCCTGCGTGGTGCGTGGGTGTATCCGAGCGTGGAAAGAAGCGGGGATGATGAGGGAGAACCGCATAGAAGGAGGGGAGGATGACAAAGGAGGAAAGAGGTAGCGTCGAGAGAGAGAGAGAGAGAGAGCGAGCGAGAGAGAGAGAGAGAGAGAGAGAGAGAGAGAGAGAGAGAGAGAGAGAGAGAGAGAGGGAGAGATGTATATAGAGATGCGGGATCGCGGAGTTACGGAGGACAGGATGGAAACAGACGGGAAGAGGAGTGCGAGAAGGGGAAGCAGAGAAAAAAGGATGAGGCGCAGTCGCGTGAGTCTGCGGTTACGGGCAGGAAGACGAAGAGACAAGAAATGCTTGGTCGTGCGATCGCCGGCTAGCAGCGGCGAAAACACGAAAACATTGAAAGCGAGAAAAGAAATGAAAAGAAAAAAGCAGAAGAAAAAAGGGTGAAGGAGGGAAAAGGAAAACCAACATTGGAAGCGGAATGGAAAAAAAGGGAAAGCCAAGCATAAAGGATGGGAAAGAAAGAGCCATGACGCAATCGTGCGAGAAACAAGGAGCGGGGAACACGCCCGAGCGCGCGATTAAACGGAGAGTGAGCGAGAGAGAGAGAGAGAGAGGAGAGAGACTACGAAAAGAACGAGGGGTATGTTCGAGCACGAGATAAAGGGACTAGATAGGAGAGGAGAGCGAATGAGATAAAAGAAAGGCAGATGAGGAGTCGGAGGGCCCGGGACGGGAACGGTCGCGATCCGGATGGGGAGTGGGGATGGCGAAACGGCTCTCGGGGAGGGGAGAGGGAAGAAGATAAAAAAGCCGCCGACACACGGAGATGAGAGGCGGCCAATGGCGGTGCGGGGCGACGCCGAGTCGCCGGCTTCCCCACCATGCTTCAGCGCAGCATCCTACGATTCGTAGGTGGCATCGGGCGAGCGAACGGAAATGCGCATGTACGTCCTCGAGCACGGCGGGCACGACACTGCTCCCTTTTCCCTTCAAGGACCCCCCGCCCCCCTCCCCCGCACCCCGCCGCCGACTCTCCGCGGCCCCCTCCCGAGCTCTCTTTCCTCACCTCTTGCCTTCCCACCCTGCCCCGTGCGAGGGTGCAGTGCAGATATAGGCGTGGCGTTCGGAATGCTTCGGTTCGCTCCGGGCTCCCCTGAAGTTGCGCGATTTAGGGGAGTCGCCCTTCCCGCATTGGTTTTCCCCATGGCGAATCGCTCGTTTCTCTCATTTCACGCCGATTTTTCGTCAGCATCTTGCGAATCCGCAACGGGATCGATCTTTGTAGCTTCGCACGTCTTTAAATATTTTCGGTTGCAAGAACGGCACGTTAGCGTTGACACTCGTTGTTCTTGACGAGAGAATACTCGGTACGTGTTCCTTTTTAATTTCTGCCGTTGATTTCTCAGTGGGACGGGGAGTGCAGAGTTCATTGTGAAGCGTTGGCAGCGAGATCGTGGAAAAAATATGCTTGCGCAGAGGAAACGGTCATTGGAAGAAGGCGGAAAGCAAGAAAACGGGTATCGTAAATCCTGATCTGTTGAACTGCGGATCGCCTTGCCGGAAACTTGTAGATTTCTCCCGATACTTTCCGCTCAAGTGGTACGATCGTGGCAATACTGCTGTTTGATGCTTAATTTCCCTTGGGTTCATTGCTTCAGGGATCATGCGTCGGGTGAAATTCGGTGTAGATCCCCGATCGTCGCGATTGGAAATCCTGACTTCTGGTGCTTTCCATTTCTAACGATCGCGCGGAGACCGAAGACCAATCGTTACGACGTGCCGTGAACCACGAAAACCGATTTCTATTTTTCCTCCGCCGCGCGTTTCTCGTCATTGATGCGAGAACATTAGCCTTCCCTTAACTACGCTTTTTCATAATGCATATCTTATTGAGTAATCGCAATGGCACAGAGGCGATGTAATTAGCGAGGGGGGAGATTGGATACTTTGATTATCGATATCGTACGAATTGTATACGCTCGGGGCATTCGAAGGGCATTCGATCAGAGAAGCTGATCTTCCTCGGGCAGCTGCTCGCGGCAATTCTTAGCTTGCACCGAACTGAATGATCTCTTAAAAAAATAACGAAAATGGCTCAGAGTTAATAACGATTACACTTTGGACTGATGCATGCTTAACCGACTACCCTAAGCGATTAAGATCGATTGCACGGGGTCGACAAGCCGTTTACGATCGGGCTTGTGTGTCAAAACCGCAGACCAAACTGATCAGACTCGTTTCCTCACACTCGACCAGAACGTACGCACGCGCGCATGATTTACGCGCATGAATAAAATCCACCTGTCGGCAGGTACGTTTATGCACCAGTCGAGCAGGTTCGCTCAGGACCGCATGTAGGTATTCAATGACTGTAATGGTTGAATCGAGAAGCAACCTGTTTAATCTCTCTCTTTCTCTCTCTCTCTCTCTCTGTTCTGTTTTTTTTTTCAAGGAAGTTAATGAAATAAGTTGAAGAGAAAATTGGGAAAAATGAATCGAGAATTTGATGCAATTATGTATACATGACATATAGTTATATAGACTATATTATATAGTTATATATGTATATATATATATCAATTACAGTAAAAAAGTATTAAGGCAAAAATGGTAACGCATGTGTAGATCTTAATCCGAGCGATATTTTTTTATTTAATGACCGTTGCAAGATGTGTTATCGTGCAAGATGCGCATAAATATTGCCGAGTCGACCGCGAGATTTCCGGAAAAGTCATCGTGTTTCTTGATTATCGAAGGTAAATTCAAAGGTAAGATTAATCGTCGCGCTTAAGTATCGCATGCGTTCGCCATCGCGTGTATCTTGCACAATCATTTGACAAGAAGAATTAAATGTTATCGTGCAAAATAATAAACAAAAATATCGTTCGAAATCGGAAAGAAGCACCGATGAGAATCGACACGAAGATCGCTCTTGCCAAAATATTCTCAATTATTTCTTATTACATTTTAACGTCACGTACCCGCGATATTTATTCAGGTTCAGTCTCGGAAAGCTCTATTATCGAGCCATAAATCTGAAAGAAAAAATTCATTAATCTGAAAGAAAAAAAGAGAAAACAGAACGAGGGACAGTCGAATCTAATTCAGATGGATAAAGAATCTCCTTTGTCCGATCGAAAGTCGGCCGAGATACTAGGTCTCTTTCTTTCAAATCTTGCTTCTTGAGTCCGCTTCCAGCTCTTGTCTCATATCTCAATCTATTTCTTCTGATACGGTCATCGGTGGCTTAGCAGAACATCTCGACGTTGTCTGATTTTTCTCCATTGTGCTCGATTATCGCATTATGGCGAACCTCGGTCCCACGGAAATTCGTTCGAGAAAGACGAATCAATTATTTTATTTCCTCCTTATCGCGACAATGATACGCGACTTGCCCGCGATCCGGAATCTGCACGGAAATCTGGCTCTCGTTACGCTGTAGATATTACGCAGCTTCTAGTTCCGCGTAGAATGTGATAAGGAATGTTCAAGTCAATACTCAGAGACGATATCACGTTGATAAGATTCGCAAGATATTCTTGCGTGATTCTGCTTTGTTCCGAATATCCAAGCAAGATCGTGACTGTGTAAATAATCGTACGGCGATGTTTCTCTGAATCGGCAATATTGTTGCCGAGATCTGCGGGCGCGAGCCTACTGACGATATCGATACGTAAATTAATGAACAGAACACTCGTTCGTTCATGCGATGCAATTGCTCGAGCACCGAATCGCTGAATATCCCTTCGCAGTTTGACTCTGCCTCGAAGCGTTCGCAGAGGGAAACCGAGCGAGGGGAATCCCAGTGATCCCCGAATCGTCGAGAAAGAATTACCCCGCTTAACGTAGCCTGACATCGATGGTGTCTGTCGATCGAGGATTCTCGCTAGTAATTTTCCGAAAGTCGAAAGCAAGTCGGACCGGCCCGGGAGAACGAAACGATCGTAATCTGAGTCCTCGATGTCGCAGTTCGGATGTATCCTGCCATTCTACGCTAATCGCTAATCTCTCAAGATGCCCACGTGCTCCGAAAGCATGTAAATAGAATAGAATGCGGTTAAAATGCGGTCGGATGAGGACGTTGATAAATATTATTGTCCCGACTCCATCTGCGGTTCGGTATCAGCTTCCGGAATACTTAGTCAGATTTGTGTCCTGTGTCTCGCCGCTGACACAGTTCTCTATCCACTAAGGTTTCCAGAGACGTGGCATTGGCGGATTTACGTTGCTATTTATCCGTCAAAGATCCACTAGACACACGTCAATCAATAATATGTATAATACTTCGTTTTGCCGCGACGTCAAGTACGAGTTAAGTATACCCGTGTCGCAGGTTCTCCGAAATTACGGATTTATTAACAATGGTTTCATCTGGCCTGAAAACACATGCGAGTCTGCCTTTATGGCGTTGTTACTTACTCGGATTCTCCGGTATTCGCACCGGATGTAAACCGATGTAGACTCGGCGAGGAAAGAGGCGGAACAAAATAGACGAAATAGACATGTATCAGAACAATCACGTAGGATATTCGGTCAGATCAATGAATGTTATTCGAATTCTAATCGTAACAATCGTACACTCTTTCCAGTATTGACGTTTCGATCGCTGTATCGCTGTTGCTCGCTCGCTTACATTCGAAGGGTCTCGGTTTTCCTGTTTCATCAGCAAATGTGTGGTCCACAGCAACCGCACCGTTTCTACCGGGGTTTTTCGGTCTTGCGGAAATGAGATTTGCGTCAAAGGAATAATCCAGTAACCCTCGATATCTCCCATTCCTCGTTCTCTCTTCGATCTACGTATATCGCGAAGATTCTCACGTAGATCAAATGGTGCGGATCGGTAGATATCTGCAAAATTGCGGGCTCGTCATTTGCTTTATCGCTCGTGCAAACATCGTGACATCGTTTCATCAGTCGAGTGTTCCGTTAAAAGATCTGGGATCTTGTTGCAGCGGATGAAACTGAAAATGGACCTGATCGGGAGAATCAAGAGAATGAAACAGCAGTCGACGCTGCATCGCCCTTATCAAGCGTAAGTATTTATATTATTATTATTTATATTCCTAAAATATCCGTACAAGTGCTAACTGTAAGCTTGAAATGAATCGTAAAAAGACAAGCTCCGTAAACTCCATTGGCTTAACAGCGCATTAATAATCATTCTCTTAATTACTATCAATGCCAATAATAATTAAGCGATTAGAGCGACTTTAATTTACTTTACTCGATGTTAAAAAGGAAGCAACAACGTAAATAGAATAATCGTAATCTCATTAACGAGATAGTCGTGACTTTACGCTATGTGTTTTAATACGGCATATTTTTCCCCGAAAACAGACCGAGCTGTCGGAGACTGGCGCGCATCCATGCCCGACGTGTTCGTCGGTGTTGTCCACGTCTCACGAACTGACGAATCATCTGCGCTGCCACAACTCGCCTCGTAGTACGGACTGCAGCGGTGAGGAGGACTACAGTTGTCGCGTTTGCAATAAGGTCCTCAGCTCGGCTAGCTCGCTGGACCGACACGCGTTAATGCACTCGGATGAACGGCCGTTCAAGTGCAAGCACTGTGACATGTCGTTCGCGTCGAACGGCAACATGAGCCGGCACGTGAGGTGTACTCATCGGGCGGTGTCGCCCAACAGTTGCACGGACTCTGAAGGTAGCAGCGGCTCGGAGAGACCGGCAACGACGAATCAGGACGAGTACAACAACAACGAGCTTGCCGAGCGCAATTCGCCGGATCTGATCGACGATCAGGCGTCGCCCAGCAACCATGCGATTAAACTGAAAGAGCCGAGCGAAGAGGCTAGCGACACGGAGGAGCAGAGGCAGCACAAGATTCTGATGAACAGTTCCAGAATGATGGCCAGATGTCGATCGGAGGAGGAGCAAAAGGTATTCAGCTGTCTGATCTGCGGCCGGCAGGACTTCGTGACCAGCGCGCTCCTCAAGTCCCACGTGGAGCGGGTGCATCCGGATTCCGAGGTCAAGTGCGACCTGTGCGAGTTACCATGCAGGAACCAACGTGTGTTGAACCTCCATCTTACCATGAAGCACTATGACAAGACCTCGGACACCAACAATAGCCGAAGTCTGCGTAACTCCGTGGATGGTTTCAAAGATTTGACCTTCATCGACTTCTCGTCCATCAAGTTCCCGACGATCGCCCGGGCGATGTGCGAACGGGAATTGCATCGGCCAGCTTCCGGCGAGGCTAATAGATTTCAGTGCATGAAATGCTTACACGCATTTCCCTGCAGGGAAGCCCAGCTCGCTCACGAGAAGGAATGCAAGGGTCCCTACAAGAACAAGAGGAACAGCAACGACAACAACAATAATTACGACAGCAGCACGAATAACAATCTCGAAACCGAGTTGGATGTCTCGTCCTCGCAGCCGGATGATCCTAAAACGAAACGCGAGATGTTCTTCGCTGTGTTGGATCTGCAGAATAAATCCTCGCTGCATGAGTCGAAAGAGTCCAAAGAGATCAAGGAACTGAAAGAAATCAAAGAGCCCAAGGAGAGCAAGGACCTAGCCGATATCCCGAGTATCTTATCGGTCAGTTTGAACGGGCTGCAAACCTTTCCTCGATCGGATACTAGCACGCCTGAGAACAATATTAAATTCAATCCGAGTGTTAGCTCCTCCGGCTCGTCAGGTACCTGCTCGTCCGAATACAATGAAGAAGAAGCACAGGATTCTTTTACCTTAGAATTTCGAAAAATGAAACTGAAGGGTGAGTTTCCCTGCAAATTGTGTACAGCGGTATTTCCTAATTTGCGGGCATTGAAAGGTCACAATCGTGCGCATATGAACGTGGAACCGGGAACGCCGTATCCGTGTAACATGTGTCCTTTCATCAGCACTGACAAAGGTAGCTTGTCCAAGCACCTGCGATCACATAATGGTGATCGGCCCTTCGAATGCTCCCTTTGTAATTACGCTTTTACGACCAAAGCGAATTGCGAGAGGCACGTGAAGAATCGCCACGGAATGATAAGCAAGGAAGATGTTAAGAACGCATTGATCTATCATCCAAGTGAAGATTCGACAAACGACAATGTCGAGAGAAGTTCGCCCAGAGTTGTTAGAGAGGACGTACGAAAGACGCTCATGTATCCGAATGAACGTGACGAGGCTTCGTCACAGCAACAGCAACAGATGCATTATCCATCCGTATCATTAGACTGTAACCCTGGACCATCGAATGTTCATGCTGACGTGCTGATGAATTGTTACGACAAGTCAGAAATATTTCCCAGGCCGTCGAAGATACAAGTGTTTAATATCGTAAAGAAAAATACCGAGGACTCGAGTGTATCTTATGATCTGGTCGCAAAGTCTAATTATTCAAAAATCGACGAGGACGCGGAATCAAGATCATCGGATGGGAGCGTGTCTCTAGTCAATGATACCAAAACAGATTCGCACCAAAGAATTCAAGCTAGTCCGATGAACTTGTCGAAACCCTTAATCAGTTCTATGTTGAGCTCATCCGGAGAGGATGGCCCGTTGGATCTTTCGATGGATCCTCTAGATCTGAGCAAGAAACGGAAGAGAGAGACCGAAGATATCGGCTCTCAGGAAGAGAAGCGGTTCAAGAGCAACCAGCAAGAATTGTACGCCACGAATCAGGCATTGCTTCTGACGCAGGCTTTATTAAATAGGGCTCGCGAGAACTCCCCGACATCGTTGGATTCTTTCTACGCGAATACCATTTATCGTAATCTCGGTACGTTAACAGCTGGTGCTGTGGGTGCTGGTATGATATCGCCTTACTTCCTCAATCCTCACATGTTCAGTCAGGAATTGGCCGCGAAGGGCAGACTGCAAAAGGAGCTGGTTAGGGGTCTGCAATTGACCGGTGGCGGTACTCTTCCGGTGGATCCGTCGTTGCCTAGCACCAGCTATGCAACCTATCCGCAAACGAGAGACGTTGCACCGCCGACTGCGAGCGAGCAAAACGCCTATGCAAATCTAATAAGCAGTCAAATCGCTAACCAGACCACGTCGAGCCGCGAGAAGGTGGATAACATTCCGGCGAACGATTCTGTTAAAATGGTAATAAAAAATGGAGTGTTGATCCCCAAACAGAAACAGCGCAGGTATCGAACTGAGAGGCCCTTCAGCTGCGAGCACTGCTCAGCAAGATTCACCCTACGGAGCAACATGGAACGACACATCAAGCAACAGCATCCCCAGTACTGGAGTCAGAGACCTCGCGGTGGACACTCGACCAGAGGTAGACCGCCCGCGAATCATCCGACCATGATGCAGAATTCTGGCTCATCGACTTCACAGATGACTCAGCCATACCCAAAGATTTCCTCGAACATGGATTCGTCGATAATTGCATCGACGGATTATAACAAGCATCCTATCTCAGACCAAGTGAAGTACGCAATTTTGGCGCAACAGTTAAAAGCTAATAAAATAGAGGAAAACGATACGGACGACGAGATGGTGATAGACGAGGAATCAGGCGATAAGGACGTCGAGGAACCGCAAACTCAGCACGAACCTAGTACAAGTCTGCTGAGAGATCAGTTAGAGAGTAGCGAAGGCCTCAAAGACGTTACCGTGAAAACGGAAGCAGTGGAATCTACGGAAGGACCCTCGGACGAGTCCCACAACGAAGAGACCGCGCAGAATAACGTCAGTGAGACTAACTCAGAGAAATCTGCGGTACTTGACGGCAAATCGATGGAATCTGAAGAAACGGCAATAAAGACAGAACTTATCGAGAAAGAACAAGGTAAACTCGAAGACGGGGCACCTGATCTCGCAAGTGTCTCGAAACTCTTGGACAACGCGTCTCAACAATATCAACAATTTCAGCCGCAGTATTTGAGCGATGAGGAAGAAGGTCCCGTGGCCTCAACCAGTGGCAACAATTCCGGTAGCGAGAAGTCTGATTCCATGAACTCCGGCAACGATTCCTCGTCGAGCAAGAAGAAGAAAAAGAAGAAGAAGTCTGCGTACTCGATGGCGCCGAACCGAGTGATATGTCCCTTCTGCGAGCGTCCATTTCCATGGACCTCGTCATTAAGACGTCACATTCTCACTCATACTGGCCAGAAACCATATCAATGCATCCATTGTTCGCATCATTTCACCACGAAATCCAACTGTGATCGCCATCTGCTGAGGAAACATAAAACAAAAGCGAATAAAATGCGACGAAGGAATTCTTCCTCGCCGGATATTCAGCAAATAGCCGTCAATAACAATAGCAACAACAGTAGTAGCAATAACAACAACAACAACAACAATAACAACAACAGCAGCAGCAACAACAACAACAACAATAGCAATACATTCTCCATGAGAAACGTGCCTGAGAGACCATATAAATGTAATCAATGCCCGAGTTCAACGTTCTCCACTTTAGGCAACCTGAAGAAACATCGAACGACCAAGCACCGTAAGAACACTTGCAAATCGGAATCCAGCGATCAGCAGAACAGTCCACCGCAATGCTCCGCGCAAAACGATCAGAGCGATTACGAGAGTCGATCGTCGAGCATATCCGAGAACATGGAGAACTCGTGTGGAACTATAAGATCGAATCGTAACGCTTCTCCTTCAATGAACGAGATCACCAAATCGCGTAGGTCACCGAGATCATCGCCAGGTCCTGGTGACATTCCCTTCAAATGTTACTTGTGTGAAAGCGGTTTTCAAGAAAGGCAAGATTGTTTGGATCATATCAAAATTAATCACGAGAGCTCATACGAGATGCTGATGGCTAAGGGCGCTCTTGAACATATGAGCATAGACGCAAACGAAGATCAAATGCCAGCAGTAGCGCAGCAGCATCCCAGCGACGGCGAAGAGAAAAAAGGGAGGAACTTTCCTGATTACAGCAACAGAAAAGTAAATATCTAAAATCGTTCTAAACATTTTTATCAATTTTTCTGTAAACTTAATCATAAAGATGTACAAAAGTAAAATAGATAAAATAAGAATAAAATTAAAATAAGATAAAAGGTAACATAACATTTGAAATAAATTAGAATCTTTACGAGCTGGTTCGCATTTAGCTTTCAGCAGATTAATGTTCATTATGAACATCGCGAAAATCGCTCGGTGTTGGCAATCCAGATAAAAAAATTACCTGATCCATGAAATGATGTCGTTATATATATGTCATTTTATAAAAATACAGGTTTGTTTTATGAATGAATCTTTAAATACACATAGCAGATCTAAGCAGATGTTAGCAATGCGATAGGCAATCTAAATAAAAAAATGTTAATTTTATCGATCTTTTTTCTTGCAATAAAATTCAGTTATGCAATGATTAGTTATTTAGCGAACGCAATCGCTAATCATTGTTAATCGTAATCTGTAACGAAAACAACAATAAGATACATCTGTTCATTCTTTCATAATTGCATGTTCTTATCATGTATCATAATATCATAGCTAATTTGAAATTATTTTATTCATATATATGTGTACATATATATATATATATATATATGTATAGTTAATACATTAATATATTACAATCGAAGAGGGGAGAATTCTAAAAAGATTTAAAAACTCACAGCCGCAGACTTCGTCCTGCGCGCAGAGCACAATACAATTACAATACAATACGTAACAAATCTCATAATTATTTTTCTATTTCTTCTAGGTAGTGTGTGCTTTTTGTATGAGACGATTTTGGTCCGCGGAGGATCTTCGCCGTCACATGAGGACTCATACGGGCGAAAGGCCCTTCAAATGCGACATCTGCTGCAGGAAGTTTACGCTGAAGCACAGCATGCTTCGCCACCGCAAGAAGCACGAATCGGTGGATTCCGCCATGTACATAGGTAACAGCGGTGATGAGGAGAACACGCCCGCGCAACCACCGACGATAACTCCCAGAAGTCAACAGCACTCGCCGACCCCCACGAATACCAGTAGGCCTCGTACCCAGGATAGAATCTCCCTGCCGACAGTCGCGGCGGTCGCGACTGCGGATGCGGCGCCCTGTGCGCTCATGCGATATAATCACTACGATAACATGACAACTCTTACTGGCAGAATGGCAAACGACGAGGGCTCGCAGAACGCTGCTCCTGCCTCCTTGCCTTTTCCGTCTACTGCGGCGGAAACACCCAACGAGAGCGGAGATAACGACCTGATCTCCAATTTGCTGGGGATACGCGAGAAGGGCTTGCTCGACAAGGTTCTCTTGAGCTCGGCGGACGACGCGGCCAAGTTGCTGGGCGTGAAGCATAGCGAATGATGAACGAATAGCCGTTTGGGAAAGCGCAATCAAACACACGACTGATCATCAACAATTGTAGCCACGCGAGCAATTTAATATATATATATATATATATATATATATATATATATATATATATATACATATGCATGTATATATATATAGTATACACTATGCTACACTACATTATATATACACACATAGACACACGCGCGCGTATATACATGAAAAACTTTTCACTAACAGATACTGAACGCGTCAATCGTTGTGGAACAAATTTGAGTGATGACAACTCTTAAATGCAAGAGTAAGCAGATATATCGCTAATATGATATATGATTCGGTGAATCGGCACAATCATCGTTGTCTGATCATTGTAATTATTCTTTTCTGTGGTTCGCGAGCGCAGAGGAAACCTTCAAATAAATCAGCGGATTCTGTAATTCCTTAAGGTTCACGATCGTGCCTTATGTCCATTCGTCGCTCACATAAGATACCGCGGTGTCTCGGAAAGTCTCTCTTACATTGCTGATGATACGGATATGCAGCAATAAGTAAGATACGGTTATATACTGTTACGGTTATATATATATATATATATATATACTGTTATATATATATATA